>CM067500.1:2080616-2093510 GCA_034552555.1 Semaprochilodus insignis
CCCCCCCCCCCGACTCTGTGTGTCTGTCGGTCTCTCTCTGTGTCTCTGTTCAGTTCAGCGGTGCTTTGTAGGTATGAATGTGTTTAACAAGGCGTTTAACAGTAAATACATAAACCCAGAGAACAATAATGTTCTATATGTACAACAATAAGAACAACAGAAATGAAATGTATGATCAGCTCACTCCTCTCTCCTCACACGTACGGGAGCTTCTCAGGGTTACTGCAGAGCTGGAAGTCGGGACTGCTCACTACCTTGTAGAACCGGGTTCTGATGGACTCGTATCTGTTAGGAAGTGCAGCTCTGTCTCCACCACTGAGAGCTCACAGTGACAGCACAGTCTGGCCTCTCTGGCTACCCAGTTCTGTCTGCGCCGACCAGTGTCATTGGCCAGACAGTCTGTCTCTGTCTCTGTCTCGGTCTCGGTCTCTCCCAAACGTGCTGTAACTGCAGGACTCTGTGAAGTGCAGGACTGTGACTGAACCCTGTACATTACGCCTGTAAGTGAATCGTTTCCTGTGTCCTAACTGTTCATTCAGTGTTGCTCAGTATTCAGAAGCATGTGTTACTGCTTACACAGACAGCTCCATGTATATCCACTAGTTGGCGCTGTAGACTAGTCAGGAACAAGCACTCTTTACTGCTAGCATTTCACAATGTCACAGTACAATACTGTATTTATCACCCTACGGTATTCCCAGTGACAGCATACGGAATTACAGTGAGGTTGATGTTGAGCTGTACTGCACAGCATTGTGGGATATGACCGTTAAGTAAGCGCTCACACCTACACACACCGAGTGCTTTCCCAGGAACACTAAGAGAGGGTCTCCCTTCACTCTCAAACCTGCCTCCGTTCTTCAAGGCATGGATTCCACACTAGGTTGGAAGCATTCCCTTTGAGATTCCGGTCCATGTTGAGATTGCGAGATTAGATCATGCAATTCCTTTCCGGAGCACTTTCATATTAAACCACATGGAGATGACTGTCCACGCTGTTAATCACCGATGATTGGATCGGATTTTGTGTGTCCAGTCATCACCAACATATCCACATAGGTATCTGTGGTGATGATGTAAGCTTCCATAACAGCATAGCAAGCCCCCGCATTTCCATCACTCCGGAATGGATGGTGGTGTTTGTTGTTTTGTGAGTGACACAAGACACGCTTGGAAAGCGGCCAGAGTGTCCAGACTGGAATTGCATTTCAAGCCGTCTTCAGATATGGTTTAGTTACGAATTGCCAAAAGCAGACGGAAGGCAGGAAACAGCCACTGGTGGCCTGTCCAGGCTGTTTCCTGCCTTCCACCCAGTGAGCGCTGGCATAGGCTCCAGCACCCGCCACGACCCAGAAGGATAAGTGGTTTAGAAGATGGATGGATGAATGAATGAATGGAGATGAATCCAGTTTCAACTGACATTGAATGAGGCCAAGAACCACCAGCTTTGGCAGGAATGGGCCGTTTGACTGAGCGAGTGTGATGTGAATGAATACTGATGGCTATGCAGTAGAAGTATATTCCCTGGTGGGTATTGTGAGCTAGTCAGCTGCCTCATCGATTACGTCATACTTCCTGTTCCTGTTAAAGATGTAGGCAGTAATATTAATTTATTGGGAAATCAGTGTATTAAATATGAATTGATTAATTCTTGGTGTAAACGGCCGCTTAAATGCACTGTCTGATCACTGTCTGATGATATGGCTGCTATTGAGGTGTTCTGTTTGTACTGTCCGCAGTAGGCCCGTTTTTGGACCGGGTGTTTAGTCATGCAGATAAATATGCTGGAATTCAAATATGCTTTTGCCGTAAGAGGCTTACTTGTCAGCTGAGGAGATGAATCAGCTGGGTTAGCAATTAGCAGGGAGCTATAACTGCGGTGTTTGGAATATTTTCACACTGCTTCACGCTGTTGGGTTAGGGTGTGAAGTAGAAACCTCACTGTGTTGGGGGGGTGGGGTCTGCATGTGAGTGTTTTGTTCAGTATGTTAGTGACAGAAATACAGTATAGCAAGATGAGAACTGCAGCAAAACAAGCTAATGTAGCTAGCAAACCTCACAAAGCAAACCTCACAAGAACAAGTAGCAAAGATTGGATAGCAATGGAAGAAAATAAAATTTAATTCAGTTTAGTTCAACTTAATTTAACTTTTTTGTCATTATACCAATACATGGTGTATGTATATAGTAAGTACAGTGCGAAGACAAATGGACAAATAGACAATATGTACATTTACAGTAGGACACGCATCAAGATGTGCAAGAGCAGTGACTGTACGTCAGTATGTTAGAGTACAGTATGTTGAGGTAGCCAGGTGCAAGTATGTGGTTGTAAACAGTAGATGAATATATAATAGTGTTCAGTGCAGGTAGTGAGAATAGCAGTTCAGTGTTCAGGTGAACAGCATAAACAGCTTACAGTACAGATGTGCAGTATATAAGATATAAGTATAGAGGTCTAGTTAAAGTGCAGTGCATATAGTCCAGTGGGCTAGTGGAGCCCGGTGTGTATGGGCTGGGGTGATCAGTACAGTCTATAGTGTTGTAGTCATGTTCTGGTAGTCCTGTGGGCTAGTGGAGCCCGGTGTGTATGGGCTGGGGTGATCAGTACAGATCAGATCAGAGTGTGAGTGTGAGGAGAGTGAATTGGGTGTTTTAGAGCGGCGGCTGATCAATAAAGAGTTTAATTCTGAAGGAGAGCCAATAACACTTTAACATAACGAGAGAGAGAGAGAGAGAGAGCGAGAGAGAGAGAGGGAGAGAGAGGGGGAGAGGGAGAGAGATTGGAAAGCCGGATTTGGGATATGAGAACACACTGAACTTCATGCCCTCCTGTTCAGTAAACGGCCTGAACACAGTGGTGAGGTATAACTGATATGATGCTGATGTGTGTATACGGTATACAGACTCGCTGTAGATCCTCATCATTCCCACATGAAGCTGCTTAAACTGGAGTAGTGGAATACCGGAGTGATAAGGGGAGAGCAGGTTCTCCCATCATACGCTTGGAATAGCATCCCAGATTTAAATACGGAATCTGGCTAGTTTTCCCTGCAGCTACGAGGCTAATGTAGCTACTATCCAATTAGCACTGTGCTAACAGCATGCCCAAGTCCTCACTCACTCGCTTCAAACTGTGTGGAGATGTTCAGTAACCTGTAATAGACTTCATAATGCGGTCCCTGACACTGTATGACTCACTGTTATCTATACGCATGAGCTAATATACCTAGCATAGCTAAACATGCTGGAAGCAACCATGCTAAGGTTCTGTCCATATTTATAGACCGCAGTGTGTCATACATAAACACATCAGTGGATTTTCCATCTACTAACGGTTAGAGAGTTTTAATTCAATTCAATTGAATTAAAATTCAATTCAATTCAACAAAAAGGCACAAGTCCTCAATGAAAAACACCCAAATATCTCAAAACAAAGTAGAATACCGCTAAAGCTAATATGTGGTGAACTGCTGTTTATGCCTATGGCAAACGTAACACAGTGGCAGATCTCCTGAATAGACACGGCTAGCTAGTTACTGGAAACGATTGGTCCTACAGATGGCCCACCCCAATGATGTCCACCTTCATGAAACTGTTATTGACTTATCTGAATTTACCTTTCCGCCTTAAATAGTTCCACCTTAATCGGTGTGGCATTTACATTCTGACACCATTTAAGAGAAAAGAAGTCATTTAAATAAGAGGGAATTTTTACGCTTCATGAAGGCGGATGTCTTCGAGGTGGAGCCCCCGGTGTAACATCATGGTGCCCCCGGTGTAACATCATGGTAGCCTACGTCATAAGTATCTTTGCATAACCGGAGTGGATGGAAAACCAACACAATTCCCTTTTTTTGTCTGCCGAAATTTCGGAAATGTGCAGAACATTTGCCGAATGTTTGGATGGAAACCCCGCTATGGTTAGCTACGTTAGCCACATTCTCTCTAGCACAGTTATACACGCTAGGTGAGCTTTTGCTTGGTTGTTAGCGTAGCTTACAGGAGGGTTCTCTGACCTGGTTTTCAAAAGGAGGACGTTTTAAGCAGGACGGAGGCACTAGGCCGACTGTAGAAAGCCAATGTCAACACTAAAGCAAGCCAAGTTAAAAAAAAAATTTGAATGTACTAGAAATGTACTTTAATATCAGCATTTAATATCAGCATTATGCCCATTATGTGCAATAAATAAATAAAATAAAATAAAATTATAAAAAATGTATTAGATAATAATAGTAATAGTAATAATAAATAAGTATACTAATTTGCAGTCCCTAGTAGAATGTAAGTATATTTTAAAATACTAAAAATCTTCTTTGTCAGCAAGTGTGTATATATATATTACAAGTACATTTTACCTCAGTAGTGCTACTAATTTGCATTGTAATTAAGTATATTTTAAGTATATTGTGTAATTAAGTATATCTAAGTGAATCTGGTGTCTCTAAATAAGTCTAAGTCTATATTTAATAGCACTAATGATATACAGCTCCAGAAAATTTTAAGAGACCACCCGATCAGTTCCTCTAGTTGTACAGTTTCTGGGTTTGTGTTGGGCCAAAATGAGCAGTTCTGTTTGATTCTATACACTACTGGAAACACGTATCCCAAATTCCAGATCAAATATTGTATTTAGATCTGTTTATTTAGAAAATCACTAATGACCCTCCAGAAGCCTGTTTTTAGAACCATGCTCGCTGTGCGTTTCACCCCAGCCACCGCTCGCCAGTCTCTCTGTAGGTCACTTGAGGTCATCTTACGGTGGTTAAGGGACATTGGAATGAGGTGGCGCTCATCACGGTCAGTAGAGAGTGGTTTTGGCCCTCTGCCAGTCTGTAGCTGTGTTGTCCTGTGTGTTTGCTGCTTGACCTTGTTCTTATGAACCAGACGCTCACTGTATCTGCCAGTAAAGCTAGAACCCAACCTTCTGTTCCTCACTAAGAACCTGCTGTACATGTGGAGATGCTGATTTAAGAAGAAACTGGAGTGGGCTCTTATTTACTTCCAGAGCTGTATGTGTACATAGCTAGTATATGAGAGCTGCACACTTTCAGTACAGTAATAATGAGTGCAAGGAGGTATATCAAGTATGGTTCAGTTAAGTATACAGGGCCCTTTATTTCTCCTGGGAAAGCTAATCCCGGACATTTCATTTAGTTTCGGAATCCCGGCTGTACGCGTTTGCTAGCTCCCAAAAATGACACATGTCCCGGAAAAAGAGGATGTATGGTCACCCTAGTTAAAGATGTGCACATCAGCCCTGTGACCACCCGAGAGAGTAGGCAACGTCAGCAAAAGTCATTTCCAAGGAATGCTTTGTACAGGCTTCGCTCCCGTTAACTGTGTAGATGTGAACAGCTCTACATCCAGATTTAGTATTCCAGTCTGGGATGTGAGCATGCAGGTTTGGAATGACGAGAGACCCCACTCTCTCTATCTTGCCCCACACTTTTTTTTTTTAAGGGGACGGGGCACTGTGACCGCACCGTGTGCGGAATGCCCTGTCCGGAATGCTAGGTGGCTAAGGCTAGCCAGACAGACAGTGATAAGGCCTCTTTGCTTTGTTTGGCGCACAGAGCGGAGCTTTCTGGAAGGCTTGTGAACGGTAGCCGGAGATAAGGGAGTTATTTTTTTCCGTGCTGTGTCACTCACGGCCGGGGTGTGCAGTGTGAGAAGACGGATGGATGGGGGTCGGGGGGGCCGTACGGTATTTTTAGGGCTTGTGTGTGAGATAATTAGAGACTTGCCTATGACTTCACCAGTGGTGGCCTGTGACATACCTCTGAGGGTGCATGCTCTGAGACCCCTAAAGCAATGTATGGTCAAACCCATTAAATAATTGGATAAGCTCTCAGCTGGCCACCACACTAACGAACGGAGATCCAGGCCAAGTCACCTCTTTCTAAAGGCCCCCTAGTGGTCATTGGAATGGAGTTTGTTCAGGTATTTAATTCATATTCATTCATACTGTAGAGGTCAGCACAAGGTGGGTCACCTGTGGGACCCGCGCGATCGGCTACGTAACTTTCGGAGGCACGATGTTCACTTCAGCTTACAGGCTGGTGTAGGCAGGTATCGTAGCTGGCAGGATGGACCAGGGTGGACAGTTATGGGCTGCTTGGGGGCATCAACAGCCAAACAACAAACGTGCAGCCCGCTTGCATGTCGTCAGTGACTTGGCATGTTGCGATGGACCTTAGATCTGTTGTGTTTAGCTGCTAGTGAGCAATGAGACTCTTGACCCAGGTTGAGGTCTTACATAATCCCAAGCAGACCTTCTTATATGGCTTGTAACACTGTATAATACACTGTTAATGGCTATGCTAACATTAGCATAGCCCAAAACCGTAGTAGCCTATATTTTATCGTTGTAGCATCCCACTACTGCCTGGTTCAGCTCTGGATGTGCGGAAGACGTGGCTACAATGGAAGACACTGGAGAAAGGATGTGCACAGGTGTTACTTGAGCTATTCTGGACAGGGCTGTGAGGGCTTTACTCATCTAACTGGGCGGAACGGATGACATTCGTGAGTCAGACGGGAGGTTTCTAATTGACTAGCATTTAGAGGTCTGACCTGCGGTTAGCCGGTAGGCGAGCGAGATCACATGACCTTTTTAAACCAATGAAATGCCAGGCATTTCTTTTGACACGGACGTGAGCCAATGGCACAAATAATATTGTTGGCGAGTGAATATTTTAAATAGTTCATCCCAAAAAGAGGACTAATAGGTGTCCGTCCAGGTACTGCGCCGAACGGAGGACTGGGAGTTGAAAAACCGGACGGTCCAGCCCAAAACCGGACCACCCTAGCTGTAAGGTAGTAGAGCAGTGTTGGCGTCTACCATCAAGGAGAGTTGTACTCACCACAGGCTTCATGCTACCGACCGGTGACCCCCATCCACACACTGAACACTCCAATTAAACCCAGACATGTCACAATAAACACACACCCATATCTCAAACTAACAAGCAACATGCATAGTCCATTTACCAGAGTATGCGCACCTCCCATGATCCTCCTAGCATGGCCGTCAGCATGGCCACAAGTGTATGATGTCCATATTTCGTCTACCTGAGATCACTTAACACTGTGGTGTGTGTGTGTGCAGTGTGATTTAGTCATAAGACAACTGGTGCCTATACACTTGCCTTACTTGCATTAGCGTTATCTGGCTAGCTTGTTGCTAACAATCCTAATGCGGAATGGCAGAATTCCTAGTTTCCCGCTTCCGAGTTGAACACAGCACGAACTCTCGACTGACCCCCAAAATCGGAATGCCTGATCGGCTACCTTAATGGTAAAGAGGAAAACCATGTGAGGCTTTTATTGTTGAGGAACTAACACGGAACTGCCGTTCAGAGTCGTAATGAGCTATTTTCGAGGTCGTCCATCTTTGGCCTCCTGAGACGATGAAGATCACCTCCTCTTCAACCTGCTCCTTCAGCTATCAGCGCTCTGCATACCAGACATCCAGACCCACACAGGCACGTGTATGTTCCACTGGAAAGGTCAGCGATCAGCGGCGGGGTTATATTTGGACATCTTTCATCTCCCATATAGGAGGAGCTGGGACGGATCTGGAGAGGTGAGGCACCACTGCAGTGAGAATGAATACCATGAGAGGTCCTGGGGGGTCAGCAGAGTTAACGTAGATTGAATTGTCCATGCTCATGCTCCACCTGCAAATACATTGTTTAAGCTTTACAGGACGTGGATAACGGTCCCATTCATATACACTCATCATCAACAGAACAGCTGCACCCAGAAGGAGGTGTGGGATTGCAGTGCTATTGGGAAGGAACAATACATGATGATACATTTAGACTGATATGATCAATATTTATTGAGCTACACGTACAGAAGTCTGTCTCTCAGTATGGCGTCGGGCCGCCGTGTTTGCTAAACCAACATGCCAGACGTCTCGGTATGGAGCTGTAGAGGTTCCTAATGGTGTCCTGTGATAATCCCTCCCATGCAGCTTGAATATCCTCACACAATTCCTGCAGATGGTGCAGTAGGGGTGGAGGCGGAGTGACACCAGGCCTTCTGGACGTGTGGCATGTGACAACAAACCGTTCATCTTGGTGCTGACCACACACGGTGCCTCCACACACAGATTCGTTGGTCGTCTCCACCAAGACAAAAGTGGGACTCGTCACTGAAGATGACCCGCTGCCATTCTGAGTCCCTCCATGACAGTCTGGCACGACACCATTGCGGTCTTTGGTGACGGTGACATGGTATTAAGGACAGTCGTTGTAGCGGTCTGTGTGCATGTAGTCCTGCTAACAGTGCTGCACTAACAGGACTCATAGAGGGTATCACTGCTGGATGAATCTCCACAATCGTGGTTGCTGGTTCAGTCAGGTACAGGGATAAGGCCCGTCCTTACTTACGTCACTTACACAGCCGAGTGTGAAACTTCTGAATCATTAGTATGTCTAACAATGTCAAACCCACCCACCAATTTTCAGTCCTGTCGGTTGATTCCTTCTGGGTGCAGATATTTGTGCAACTGTAGCGATGGCTACAACAGAAGCTTGCTGAAGGAGAAGGCATGCAGTCGACATTCCAGTTCCTCCTAAAGGTGTTCAGTAGGGTTGAGGTCAGGGCTCTGTGCACACCAAACTCATCAATCAGCAGCTGCGTCCAAAATCACCTTCTTCGACAGTACATACCAGAGTCGTATACATGTACTGGAAACCACTGCATGGGCTCAGGAGCGCTTCCAGAAATCACTGTCTGTGAACACAGTTCAACATGGAATCCACAAGTACTCCACCGGTTAAAGCTCCGTATGTCAACTCAGTCCAGAAACGCCGCCGACTTCTCTGGGCCCAAGGACTTTGGATATTCCAGCAGGACTGTGCTAAACCACCTACTGCATCCATCACAGCAGCATGGCCCAGCAGGAGAAGAGTCCGGGGGGGCTGAACTGGCCTGCCTGCAGTCCACACCGTTGACCAACAGATATCCGGCAAAGAAGATCCAGGACTGTTGAGCTGCTAGAATCCTACGTCAGACAACAATGAGCCCCTCCCAGAACTCCAGCCATTGGTGCCCTCACTTCCCAGACGTTTACAGACTGGCGTTAAGGAGAGGGGATGCTACACAATGGTAGACATGACCATGGTAGACTGTTGGGATGCGCTGCTGCCATCAAGTTCTGAATGAGTTAATGAGTTGCTTTCCATCCCACTGAGATGTTGGGTACATGAGCTGAACAATAAGAGGATGTTTAAACGAGCTGATTAGCTGATTAGCTGATTAGCCTGATTAGCCTTCGTGTTTTGCTGCAGTTGAAGTGTGCAGGGTTGTGTATCACTGAACTTTGATGAACTCAGCAGACCGTGCAGCAGACCTCTCCTCTGGGCACAAACACGTTAATGTTTCATGAGATGGGGAGCACCCTGCTGCAACACACACGCACACACACACCCACACACACACTCCCCCACACACACTCACTCCCACCAGGAACATAATCACACAAATAACTGGTGCATCAAGCATTCTAACCCCAGCCCCACTATTAGAGGGGACGTCCACCCAATTTTTGAAATTTCTGTATAATTAAGTCCACCTGTTTCCTTTGTTCTCCTGTTCCTCAATGACCAGGACCCCCACAGGACCACCACAGAGCAGGTATTATGTGGATGGTGGATTGTTCTCAGTACTGCACTGACAGTGACATGGTGGTGGTGTGTTAGTGTGTGTTGTGCTGGTGTTAGTGGATCAGACACAGCAATGTCCATTCACTGTCCACTCTATTGGACACTCCTATCTTGTAGATGTACAGTCAGAGACGATAGCTCATCTGCTGCTGCACAGTGCAGTGTTGGGCATCCTCTGGTCCTTCATCAGTGGGGCTGCCCACAGGACGGTGTTAGCCTATTCTCAGTCCAGCAGTGACCCTGAGCTGTGTCTGATCCACTCTCACCAGCACAACACCCACTAACACACCGCCGCCACGTCAGTGTCACTGCAGTGCTGAGAATGATCCACCACCCACATCATACCTGCTCTGTGGTGGTCCTGTGGGGGTCCTGACCATTGAAGAACAGGGTAATACAGTACACAGAGAAACAGATGGACTACAGTCTGGAACTGCAGAACTACAGAGTGTCCTATATGGTCAGTGGAGCTGATAAGATGGACAGTGAGTGTAGACTTAAGGTAGGTGGTCTTAGTGTTATGGCTGACCGCTGCATATACAGTTCTATGGTAGGATCAGTGTGTCAGTGTGCTGATGCAGACTGTGTGTGGTGTTTGCACAGTCCAGCTGGTCCAGTATGTGGGTCACCACTGAATAATGCATCAGTGCTGAATGATGTTCATCACCATCACTGGATTAGCGCTCAGTGCACTCCAGCGTCTGCTGACTGCTCACACCTTCATCTCTCTCTCTATCTCTCTCTCTCTCTCTGAGGATGCTGCTGCTGATGATGATGGTGATAGGCTACTACTCCTTTATCACGTCCGCGTGCACGACCTTCCTCCTGCCCTCGTGACCACCACCCCGCTCTCCTCCCGCGTTGCCATGGCTTCCGCTGGACTCGCGGCTCGTGCTAAAAGCTCGCGCGCATTCCTGAACCAACACTGTCACGCGCGTGACGCCATCGCTTTCTTCCCAGCCGCCTCCTCGAGCGCGTGCGCGTGCACGAGCGCGCTCCATCAGCATCTCAACCCAGCAGCAAAAAAAAAAACACACAAACGGGAGCTCGCGCCTCCTCCTCCTCCTGCTCCTCCTGCTGCTGCTCGCGCACAGTGACCGCAGAGAGAGAGGGAGGGAGAGAGAGAGAGAAAGTGTTGCTGCTCGCGCGGAGCAGCTCCTGTAGTCCGCGGCTCGGTCTCGCGCAGGTGAGCGCGGTCATTCTGGTTTCATCATCGTTATTATTTTTCTGTTGTTATTTATATTCATGTTATAACCGGCGGAGCGCTGAGTGGATCACGCGGGAGGAACAGCAGGGAGAATCTGGCAGAGCGCGCGGACACGGTAAGAGCTCGAGCCGCTTTCCGTCCGCTTCAGCTGGAAGCCAATGCGGAGGGAGCGCGAGCGCGGCTAACGCTGCCCCTGTCCTGTACTAACATAGTGAGTCCCGCTAAAGCGTTCACGCGCTCTGCTCCGATTCCCACTGCTTGGGGGAAAAACAAGAGCAGCAGGAATACCGCAGGAATTCCTACAGGAATCTGAGAGCAAGTGCGGATGTGATACTGCAGGAGTCTGGTACAGCACTGTGTGCCTTGCAGAGAGTTTTGCAGCCTTACTGCAGTTGCTTTTCATGTGGCTCCTCTGAGGAAGAGCTTCCAGATGAGTTCAGTCAGAGGAGTGAAATCAGGACAGGGACAGCACTGCTGACCACAGATCATGTGTAGGCTTTGTGTCAGATGGCACTGCCTGCTTACAGGACAGGAGCAGATCTGAAATGCCAAGATCTCACTGAGCCCCCAGTGTGGGATTAACACCTAACTACTGAACCTGCAGTGCTGAATAAACAGCCACAGTGCTGAATTTACTGTACCGGTTTAACAGTCACAGTGCTGAATTTACAGTACTTAGTTAACTGCCACAGTGCTGAATTCACAGTACCGGTTTAACAGCTACAGTGCTGAATTCACAGTACCGGTTTAACAGCTACAGTGCTGAATTTACAGTACTGATTTAACAGCTACAGTGCTGAATTTACAGTACCGGTTTAACAGCTACAGTCCTGAATTTACAGTACCGATTTAACAGCTACAGTGCTGAATTTACAGTACTGAGTTAACTGCCACAGTGCTGAATTCACAGTACCGGTTTAACAGCTACAGTCCTGAGTTTACAGTACTGAGTTAACTGCCACAGTGCTGAATTCACAGTACCGGTTTAACAGCTACAGTGCTGAATTTACAGTACTGATTTAACAGCTACAGTGCTGAATTTACAGTACTGAGTTAACTGCCACAGTGCTGAATTCACAGTACCGGTTTAACAGCTACAGTCCTGAGTTTACAGTACTGAGTTAACTGCCACAGTGCTGAATTCACAGTACCGGTTTAACAGCTACAGTGCTGAATTTACAGTACCGGTTTAACAGCTACAGTGCTGAATTTACAGTACTGAGTTAACTGCCACAGTGGTGAATTTACAGTACCGGTTTAACAGCTACAGTGCTGAATTTACAGTACTGGTTTAACAACTACAGTGCTGAATTTACAGTACTGAGTTAACTGCCACAGTGGTGAATTTACAGTACTGAGTTAACTGCTACAGTGCTGAATTTACAGTACCGGTTTAACTGCTACAGTGCTGAATTTACAGTACCGGTTTAACTGCTACAGTGCTGAATTTACTGTACTGGATTAACTGCCGCAGTGCTGAATTTACAGTACTAGATTAACTGCCACAGTGGTGAATTTACTGTACTAGATTAACTGCCACAGTGCTGAATTTACAGTACCGGTTTAACTGCTACAGTGCTGCATTTACTGTACCGGATTAACTGCCACACTGCTGAATTTACTGTACTGGATTAACTGCTGCAGTGCTGAATTTACAGTACTAGATTAACTGCCACAGTGGTGAATTTACTGTACTAGATTAACTGCCACAGTGGTGAATTTACTGTACTGGATTAACTGCCGCAGTGCTGAATTTACAGTACTAGATTAACTGCCACAGTGCTGAATTTACTGTACTAGATTAACTGCCACAGTGCTGAATTTACAGTACCAGTTTAACTGCTACAGTGCTGAATTTACTGTACTAGATTAACTGCCACAGTGCTGAATTTACAGTACCAGTTTAACTGCTACAGTGCTGAATTTACTGTACTGGATTAACTGCCACAGTGCTGAATTTACTGTACTAGATTAACTGCCACAGTGCTGAATTTACTGTACTAGATTAAC
>CM067500.1:2101563-2114476 GCA_034552555.1 Semaprochilodus insignis
CCCCCCCCCCCGACTCTGTGTGTCTGTCGGTCTCTCTCTGTGTCTCTGTTCAGTTCAGCGGTGCTTTGTAGGTATGAATGTGTTTAACAAGGCGTTTAACAGTAAATACATAAACCCAGAGAACAATAATGTTCTATATGTACAACAATAAGAACAACAGAAATGAAATGTATGATCAGCTCACTCCTCTCTCCTCACACGTACGGGAGCTTCTCAGGGTTACTGCAGAGCTGGAAGTCGGGACTGCTCACTACCTTGTAGAACCGGGTTCTGATGGACTCGTATCTGTTAGGAAGTGCAGCTCTGTCTCCACCACTGAGAGCTCACAGTGACAGCACAGTCTGGCCTCTCTGGCTACCCAGTTCTGTCTGCGCCGACCAGTGTCATTGGCCAGACAGTCTGTCTCTGTCTCTGTCTCGGTCTCGGTCTCTCCCAAACCTACTGTAAGTGCAGGACTCTGTGAAGTGCAGGACTGTGACTGAACCCTGTACATTACGCCTGTAAGTGAATCGTTTCCTGTGTCCTAACTGTTCATTCAGTGTTGCTCAGTATTCAGAAGCATGTGTTACTGCTTACACAGACAGCTTCATGTATATCCACTAGTTGGCGCTGTAGACTAGTCAGGAACAAGCACTCTTTACTGCCAGCATTTCACAATGTCACAGTACAATACTGTATTTATCACCCTACGGTATTCCCAGTGACAGCATACGGAATTACAGTGAGGTTGATGTTGAGCTGTACTGCACAGCATTGTGGGATATGACCGTTAAGTAAGCGCTCACACCTACACACACCGAGTGCTTTCCCAGGAACACTAAGAGAGGGTCTCCCTTCACTCTCAAACCTGCCTCCGTTCTTCAAGGCATGGATTCCACACTAGGTTGGAAGCATTCCCTTTGAGATTCCGGTCCATGTTGAGATTGCGAGATTACATCATGCAATTCCTTTCCGGAGCACTTTCATATTAAACCACATGGAGATGACTGTCCACGCTGTTAATCACCGATGATTGGATCGGATTTTGTGTGTCCAGTCATCACCAACATATTCACATAGGTATCTGTGGTGATGATGTAAGCTTCCATAACAGCATAGCAAGCCCCCGCATTTCCATCACTCCGGAATGGATGGTGGTGTTTGTTGTTTTGTGAGTGACACAAGACACGCTTGGAAAGCGGCCAGAGTGTCCAGACTGGAATTGCATTTCAAGCCATCTTCAGATATGGTTTAGTTACGAATTGCCAAAAGCAGACGGAAGGCAGGGAACAGCCACTGGTGGCCTGTCCAGGCTGTTTCCTGCCTTCCACCCAGTGAGCGCTGGCATAGGCTCCAGCACCCGCCACGACCCAGAAGGATAAGTGGTTTAGAAGATGGATGGATGAATGAATGAATGGAGATGAATCCAGTTTCAACTGACATTGAATGAGGCCAAGAACCACCAGCTTTGGCAGGAATGGGCCGTTTGACTGAGCGAGTGTGATGTGAATGAATACTGATGGCTATGCAGTAGAAGTATATTCCCTGGTGGGTATTGTGAGCTAGTCAGCTGCCTCATCGATTACGTCATACTTCCTGTTCCTGTTAAAGATGTAGGCAGTAATATTAATTTATTGGGAAATCAGTGTATTAAATATGAATTGATTAATTCTTGGTGTAAACGGCCGCTTAAATGCACTGTCTGATCACTGTCTGATGATATGGCTGCTATTGAGGTGTTCTGTTTGTACTGTCCGCAGTAGGCCCGTTTTTGGACCGGGTGTTTAGTCATGCAGATAAATATGCTGGAATTCAAATATGCTTTTGCCGTAAGAGGCTTACTTGTCAGCTGAGGAGATGAATCAGCTGGGTTAGCAATTAGCAGGGAGCTATAACTGCGGTCTGAGGTGTTTGGAATATTTTCACACTGCTTCACGCTGTTGGGTTAGGGTGTGAAGTAGAAACCTCACTGTGTTGGGGGGGTGGGGTCTGCATGTGAGTGTTTTGTTCACTATGTTAGTGACAGAAATACAGTATAGCAAGATGAGAACTGCAGCAAAACAAGCTAATGTAGCTAGCAAAGCTCACAAAGCAAACCTCACAAGAACAAGTAGCAAAGATTGGATAGGAATGGAAGAAAATAAAATTTAATTCAGTTTAGTTCAACTTAATTTAACTTTTTTGTCATTATACCAATACATGGTGTATGTATATAGTAAGTACAGTGCGAAGACAAATGGACAAATAGACAATATGTACATTTACAGTAGGACACGCATCAAGATGTGCAAGAGCAGTGACTGTACGTCAGTATGTTAGAGTACAGTATGTTGAGGTAGCCAGGTGCAAGTATGTGGTTGTAAACAGTAGATGAATATATAATAGTGTTCAGTGCAGGTAGTGAGAATAGCAGTTCAGTGTTCAGGTGAACAGCATAAACAGCTTACAGTACAGATGTGCAGTATATAAGATATAAGTATAGAGGTCTAGTTAAAGTGCAGTGCATATAGTCCAGTGGGCTAGTGGAGCCCGGTGTGTATGGGCTGGGGTGATCAGTACAGTCTATAGTGTTGTAGTCATGTTCTGGTAGTCCTGTGGGCTAGTGGAGCCCGGTGTGTATGGGCTGGGGTGATCAGTACAGATCAGATCAGAGTGTGAGTGTGAGGAGAGTGAATTGGGTGTTTTAGAGCGGCGGCTGATCAATAAAGAGTTTAATTCTGAAGGAGAGCCAATAACACTTTAACATAACGAGAGAGAGAGAGAGAGAGAGCGAGAGAGAGAGAGGGAGAGAGAGGGGGAGAGGGAGAGAGATTGGAAAGCCGGATTTGGGATATGAGAACACACTGAACTTCATGCCCTCCTGTTCAGTAAACGGCCTGAACACAGTGGTGAGGTATAACTGATACGATGCTGATGTGCGTATACGGTATACAGACTCGCTGTAGATCCTCATCATTCCCACATGAAGCTGCTTAAACTGGAGTAGTGGAATACCGGAGTGATAAGGAGAGCAGGTTCTCCCATCGTACGCTTGGAATAGCATCCCAGATTTAAATACGGAATCTGGCTAGTTTTCCCTGCAGCTACGAGGCTAATGTAGCTACTATCCAATTAGCACTGTGCTAGCAGCATGCCCAAGTCCTCACTCACTCGCTTCAAACTGTGTGGAGATGTTCAGTAACCTGTAATAGACTTCATAATGCGGTCCCTGACACTGTATGACTCACTGTTATCTATACGCATGAGCTAATACACCTAGCATAGCTAAACATGCTGGAAGCAACCATGCTAAGGTTCTGTCCATATTTATAGACCGCAGTGTGTCATACATAAACACATCAGTGGATTTTCCATCTACTAACGGTTAGAGAGTTTTAATTCAATTCAATTGAATTAAAATTCAATTCAATTCAACAAAAAGGCACAAGTCCTCAATGAAAAACACCCAAATATCTCAAAACAAAGTAGAATACCGCTAAAGCTAATATGTGGTGAACTGCTGTTTATGCCTATGGCAAACGTAACACAGTGGCAGATCTCCTGAATAGACACGGCTAGCTAGTTACTGGAAACGATTGGTCCTACAGATGGCCCACCCCAATGATGTCCACCTTCATGAAACTGTTATTGACTTATCTGAATTTACCTTTCCGCCTTAAATAGTTCCACCTTAATCGGTGTGGCATTTACATTCTGACACCATTTAAGAGAAAAGAAGTCATTTAAATAAGAGGGAATTTTTACGCTTCATGAAGGCGGATGTCTTCGAGGTGGAGCCCCCGGTGTAACATCATGGTGCCCCCGGTGTAACATCATGGTAGCCTACGTCATAAGTATCTTTGCATAACCGGAGTGGATGGAAAACCAACACAATTCCCTTTTGTTGTCTGCCGAAATTTTGGAAATGTACAGAACATTTGCCGAATGTTTGGATGGAAACCCCGCTATGGTTAGCTACGTTAGCCACATTCTCTCTAGCACAGTTATACACGCTAGGTGAGCTTTTGCTTGGTTGTTAGCGTAGCTTACAGGAGGGTTCTCTGACCTGGTTTTCAAAAGGAGGACGTTTTAAGCAGGACGGAGGCACTAGGCCGACTGTAGAAAGCCAATGTCAACACTAAAGCAAGCCAAGTTAAAAAAAAAATTTGAATGTACTAGAAATGTACTTTAATATCAGCATTTAATATCAGCATTATGCCCATTATGTGCAATAAATAAATAAAATAAAATAAAATTATAAAAAATGTATTAGATAATAATAGTAATAGTAATAATAAATAAGTATACTAATTTGCAGTCCCTAGTAGAATGTAAGTATATTTTAAAATACTAAAAATCTTCTTTGTCAGCAAGTGTGTATATATATATTACAAGTACATTTTACCTCAGTAGTGCTACTAATTTGCATTGTAATTAAGTATATTTTAAGTATATTGTGTAATTAAGTATATCTAAGTGAATCTGGTGTCTCTAAATAAGTCTAAGTCTATATTTAATAGCACTAATGATATACAGCTCCAGAAAATTTTAAGAGACCACCCGATCAGTTCCTCTAGTTGTACAGTTTCTGGGTTTGTGTTGGGCCAAAATGAGCAGTTCTGTTTGATTCTATACACTACTGGAAACACGTATCCCAAATTCCAGATCAAATATTGTATTTAGATCTGTTTATTTAGAAAATCACTAATGACCCTCCAGAAGCCTGTTTTTAGAACCATGCTCGCTGTGCGTTTCACCCCAGCCACCGCTCGCCAGTCTCTCTGTAGGTCACTTGAGGTCATCTTACGGTGGTTAAGGGACATTGGAATGAGGTGGCGCTCATCACGGTCAGTAGAGAGTGGTTTTGGCCCTCTGCCAGTCTGTAGCTGTGTTGTCCTGTGTGTTTGCTGCTTGACCTTGTTCTTATGAACCAGACGCTCACTGTATCTGCCAGTAAAGCTAGAACCCAACCTTCTGTTCCTCACTAAGAACCTGCTGTACATGTGGAGATGCTGATTTAAGAAGAAACTGGAGTGGGCTCTTATTTACTTCCAGAGCTGTATGTGTACATAGCTAGTATATGAGAGCTGCACACTTTCAGTACAGTAATAATGAGTGCAAGGAGGTATATCAAGTATGGTTCAGTTAAGTATACAGGGCCCTTTTTTTCTCCTGGGAAAGCTAATCCCGGACATTTCATTTAGTTTCGGAATCCCGGCTGTACGCGTCTGCTAGCTCCCAAAAATGACACATGTCCCGGAAAAAGAGGATGTATGGTCACCCTAGTTAAAGATGTGCACATCAGCCCTGTGACCACCCGAGAGAGTAGGCAACGTCGGCAAAAGTCATTTCCAAGGAATGCTTTGTACAGGCTTCGCTCCCGTTAACTGTGTGGATGTGAACAGCTCTACATCCAGATTTAGCATTCCTGTCTGGGATGTGAGCATGCAGGTTTGGAATGACGAGAGACCCCACTCTCTCTATCTTGCCCCACACTTTTTTTTTTTAAGGGGACGGGGCACTGTGACCGCACCGTGTGCGGAATGCCCTGTCCGGAATGCTAGGTGGCTAAGGCTAGCCAGACAGACAGTGATAAGGCCTCTTTGCTTTGTTTGGCGCACAGAGCGGAGCTTTCTGGAAGGCTTGTGAACGGTAGCCGGAGATAAGGGAGTTATTTTTTTCCGTGCTGTGTCACTCACGGCCGGGGTGTGCAGTGTGAGAAGACGGATGGATGGGGGTCGGGGGGGCCGTACGGTATTTTTAGGGCTTGTGTGTGAGATAATTAGAGACTTGCCTATGACTTCACCAGTGGTGGCCTGTGACATACCTCTGAGGGTGCATGCTCTGAGACCCCTAAAGCAATGTATGGTCAAGCCCATTAGATAATTGGATAAGCTCTCAGCTGGCCACCACACTAACGAACGGAGATCCAGGCCAAGTCACCTCTTTCTAAAGGCCCCCTAGTGGTCATTGGAATGGAGTTTGTTCAGGTATTTAATTCATATTCATTCATACTGTAGAGGTCAGCACAAGGTGGGTCACCTGTGGGACCCGCGCGATCGGCTACGTAACTTTCGGAGGCACGATGTTCACTTCAGCTTACAGGCTGGTGTAGGCAGGTATCGTAGCTGGCAGAATGGACCAGGGTGGACAGTTATGGGCTGCTTGGGGGCATCAACAGCCAAACAACAAACGTGCAGCCCGCTTGCATGTCGTCAGTGACTTGGCATGTTGCGATGGACCTTAGATCTGTTGTGTTTAGCTGCTAGTGAGCAATGAGACTCTTGACCCAGGTTGAGGTCTTACATAATCCCAAGCAGACCTTCTTATATGGCTTGTAACACTGTATAATACACTGTTAATGGCTATGCTAACATTAGCATAGCCCAAAACCGTAGTAGCAGCCATCTGGAAGCCTATATTTTATCGTTGTAGCATCCCACTACTGCCTGGTTCAGCTCTGGATGTGCGGAAGACGTGGCTACCATGGAAGAAACTGCAGAAAGGATGTGCACAGGTGTTACTTGAGCTATTCTGGACAGGGCTGTGAGGGCTTTACTCATCTAACTGGGCGGAACGGATGACATTCGTGAGTCAGACGGGAGGTTTCTAATTGACTAGCATTTAGAGGTCTGACCTGCGGTTAGCCGGTAGGCGAGCGAGATCACATGACCTTTTTAAACCAATGAAATGCCAGGCATTTCTTTTGACACGGACGTGAGCCAATGGCACAAATAATATTGTTGGCGAGTGAATATTTTAAATAGTTCATCCCAAAAAGAGGACTAATAGGTGTCCGTCCAGGTACTGCGCCGAACGGAGGACTGGGAGTTGAAAAACCGGACGGTCCAGCCCAAAACCGGACCACCCTAGCTGTAAGGTAGTAGAGCAGTGTTGGCGTCTACCATCAAGGAGAGTTGTACTCACCACAGGCTTCATGCTACCGACCGGTGACCCCCATCCACACACTGAACACTCCAATTAAACCCAGACATGTCACAATAAACACACACCCATATCTCAAACTAACAAGCAACATGCATAGTCCATTTACCAGAGTATGCGCACCTCCCATGATCCTCCTAGCATGGCCGTCAGCATGGCCACAAGTGTATGATGTCCATATTTCGTCTACCTGAGATCACTTAACACTGTGGTGTGTGTGTGTGTGCAGTGTGATTTAGTCATAAGACAACTGGTGCCTATACACTTGCCTTACTTGCATTAGCGTTATCTGGCTAGCTTGTTGCTAACAATCCTAATGCGGAATGGCAGAATTCCTAGTTTCCCGCTTCCGAGTTGAACACAGCACGAACTCTCGACTGACCCCCAAAATCGGAATGCCTGATCGGCTACCTTAATGGTAAAGAGGAAAACCATGTGAGGCTTTTATTGTTGAGGAACTAACACGGAACTGCCGTTCAGAGTCGTAATGAGCTATTTTCGAGGTCGTCCATCTTTGGCCTCCTGAGACGATGAAGATCACCTCCTCTTCAACCTGCTCCTTCAGCTATCAGCGCTCTGCATACCAGACATCCAGACCCACACAGGCACGTGTATGTTCCACTGGAAAGGTCAGCGATCAGCGGCGGGGTTATATTTGGACATCTTTCATCTCCCGTATAGGAGGAGCTGGGACGGATCTGGAGAGGTGAGGCACCACTACAGTGAGAATGAATACCATGAGAGGTCCTGGGGGGTCAGCAGAGTTAACGTAGATTGAATTCTCCGTGCTCGTGCTCCACCTGCAAATACATTGTTTAAGCTTTACAGGACGTGGATAACGGTCCCATTCATATACACTCATCATCAACAGAACAGCTGCACCCAGAAGGAGGTGTGGGATTGCAGTGCTATTGGGAAGGAACAATACATGATGATACATTTAGACTGATATGATCAATATTTATTGAGCTACACGTACAGAAGTCTGTCTCTCAGTATGGCGTCGGGCCGCCGTGTTTGCTAAACCAACATGCCAGACGTCTCGGTATGGAGCTGTAGAGGTTCCTAATGGTGTCCTGTGATAATCCCTCCCATGCAGCTTGAATATCCTCACACAATTCCTGCAGATGGTGCAGTAGGGGTGGAGGCGGAGTGACACCAGGCCTTCTGGACGTGTGGCATGTGACAACAAACCGTTCATCTTGGTGCTGACCACACACGGTGCCTCCACACACAGATTCGTTGGTCGTCTCCACCAAGACAAAAGTGGGACTCGTCACTGAAGATGACCCGCTGCCATTCTGAGTCCCTCCATGACAGTCTGGCACGACACCATTGCGGTCTTTGGTGACGGTGACATGGTATTAAGGACAGTCGTTGTAGCGGTCTGTGTGCATGTAGTCCTGCCAACAGTGCTGCACTAACAGGACTCATAGAGGGTATCACTGCTGGATGAATCTCCACAATCGTGGTTGCTGGTTCAGTCAGGTACAGGGATAAGGCCCGTCCTTACTTACGTCACTTACACAGCCGAGTGTGAAACTTCTGAATCATTAGTATGTCTAACAATGTCAAACCCACCCACCAATTTTCAGTCCTGTCGGTTGATTCCTTCTGGGTGCAGATATTTGTGCAACTGTAGCGATGGCTACAACAGAAGCTTGCTGAAGGAGAAGGCATGCAGTCGACATTCCAGTTCCTCCTAAAGATGTTCAGTAGGGTTGAGGTCAGGGCTCTGTGCACACCAAACTCATCAATCAGCAGCTGCGTCCAAAATCACCTTCTTCGACAGTACATGCCAGAGTCGTATACATGTACTGGAAACCACTGCATGGGCTCAGGAGCGCTTCCAGAAATCACTGTCTGTGAACACAGTTCAACATGGAATCCACAAGTACTCCACCGGTTAAAGCTCCGTATGTCAACTCAGTCCAGAAACGCCGCCGACTTCTCTGGGCCCAAGGACTTTGGATATTCCAGCAGGACTGTGCTAAACCACCTACTGCATCCATCACAGCAGCATGGCCCAGCAGGAGAAGAGTCCGGGGGGGCTGAACTGGCCTGCCTGCAGTCCACACCGTTGACCAACAGATATCCGGCAAAGAAGATCCAGGACTGTTGAGCTGCTAGAATCCTACGTCAGACAACAATGAGCCCCTCCCAGAACTCCAGCCATTGGTGCCCTCACTTCCCAGACGTTTACAGACTGGCGTTAAGGAGAGGGGATGCTACACAATGGTAGACATGACCATGGTAGACTGTTGGGATGCGCTGCTGCCATCAAGTTCTGAATGAGTTAATGAGTTGCTTTCCATCCCACTGAGATGTTGGGTACATGAGCTGAACAATAAGAGGATGTTTAAACGAGCTGATTAGCTGATTAGCTGATTAGCCTGATTAGCCTTCGTGTTTTGCTGCAGTTGAAGTGTGCAGGGTTGTGTATCACTGAACTTTGATGAACTCAGCAGACCGTGCAGCAGACCTCTCCTCTGGGCACAAACACGTTAATGTTTCATGAGATGGGGAGCACCCTGCTGCAACACACACGCACACACACACCCACACACACACTCCCCCACACACACTCACTCCCACCAGGAACATAATCACACAAATAACTGGTGCATCAAGCATTCTAACCCCAGCCCCACTATTAGAGGGGACGTCCACCCAATTTTTGAAATTTCTGTATAATTAAGTCCACCTGTTTCCTTTGTTCTCCTGTTCCTCAATGACCAGGACCCCCACAGGACCACCACAGAGCAGGTATTATGTGGATGGTGGATTGTTCTCAGTACTGCACTGACAGTGACATGGTGGTGGTGTGTTAGTGTGTGTTGTGCTGGTGTTAGTGGATCAGACACAGCAATGTCCATTCACTGTCCACTCTATTGGACACTCCTATCTTGTAGATGTACAGTCAGAGACGATAGCTCATCTGCTGCTGCACAGTGCAGTGTTGGGCATCCTCTGGTCCTTCATCAGTGGGGCTGCCCACAGGACGGTGTTAGCCTATTCTCAGTCCAGCAGTGACCCTGAGCTGTGTCTGATCCACTCTCACCAGCACAACACCCACTAACACACCGCCGCCACGTCAGTGTCACTGCAGTGCTGAGAATGATCCACCACCCACATCATACCTGCTCTGTGGTGGTCCTGTGGGGGTCCTGACCATTGAAGAACAGGGTAATACAGTACACAGAGAAACAGATGGACTACAGTCTGGAACTGCAGAACTACAGAGTGTCCTATATGGTCAGTGGAGCTGATAAGATGGACAGTGAGTGTAGACTTAAGGTAGGTGGTCTTAGTGTTATGGCTGACCGCTGCATATACAGTTCTATGGTAGGATCAGTGTGTCAGTGTGCTGATGCAGACTGTGTGTGGTGTTTGCACAGTCCAGCTGGTCCAGTATGTGGGTCACCACTGAATAATGCATCAGTGCTGAATGATGTTCATCACCATCACTGGATTAGCGCTCACTGCACTCCAGCGTCTGCTGTCTGCTCGCACCTTCATCTCTCTCTCTATCTCTCTCTCTCTCTGAGGATGCTGCTGCTGATGATGATGGTGATAGGCTACTACTCCTTTATCACGTCCGCGTGCACGACCTTCCTCCTGCCCTCGTGACCACCACCCCGCTCTCCTCCCGCGTTGCCATGGCTTCCGCTGGACTCGCGGCTCGTGCTAAAAGCTCGCGCGCATTCCTGAACCAACACTGTCACGCGCGTGACGCCATCGCTTTCTTCCCAGCCGCCTCCTCGAGCGCGTGCGCGTGCACGAGCGCGCTCCATCAGCATCTCAACCCAGCAGCAAAAAAAAAAACACACAAACGGGAGCTCGCGCCTCCTCCTCCTCCTGCTCCTCCTGCTGCTGCTCGCGCACAGTGACCGCAGAGAGAGAGGGAGGGAGAGAGAGAGAGAAAGTGTTGCTGCTCGCGCGGAGCAGCTCCTGTAGTCCGCGGCTCGGTCTCGCGCAGGTGAGCGCGGTCATTCTGGTTTCATCATCGTTATTATTTTTCTGTTGTTATTTATATTCATGTTATAACCGGCGGAGCGCTGAGTGGATCACGCGGGAGGAACAGCAGGGAGAATCTGGCAGAGCGCGCGGACACGGTAAGAGCTCGAGCCGCTTTCCGTCCGCTTCAGCTGGAAGCCAATGCGGAGGGAGCGCGAGCGCGGCTAACGCTGCCCCTGTCCTGTACTAACATAGTGAGTCCCGCTAAAGCGTTCACGCGCTCTGCTCCGATTCCCACTGCTTGGGGGAAAAACAAGAGCAGCAGGAATACCGCAGGAATTCCTACAGGAATCTGAGAGCAAGTGCGGATGTGATACTGCAGGAGTCTGGTACAGCACTGTGTGCCTTGCAGAGAGTTTTGCAGCCTTACTGCAGTTGCTTTTCATGTGGCTCCTCTGAGGAAGAGCTTCCAGATGAGTTCAGTCAGAGGAGTGAAATCAGGACATGGACAGCACTGCTGACCACAGATCATGTGTAGGCTTTGTGTCAGATGGCACTGCCTGCTTACAGGACAGGAGCAGATCTGAAATGCCAAGATCTCACTGAGCCCCCAGTGTGGGATTAACACCTAACTACTGAACCTGCAGTGCTGAATAAACAGCCACAGTGCTGAATTTACTGTACCGGTTTAACAGTCACAGTGCTGAATTTACAGTACTTAGTTAACTGCCACAGTGCTGAATTCACAGTACCGGTTTAACAGCTACAGTGCTGAATTCACAGTACCGGTTTAACAGCTACAGTGCTGAATTTACAGTACTGATTTAACAGCTACAGTGCTGAATTTACAGTACCGGTTTAACAGCTACAGTCCTGAATTTACAGTACCGATTTAACAGCTACAGTGCTGAATTTACAGTACTGAGTTAACTGCCACAGTGCTGAATTCACAGTACCGGTTTAACAGCTACAGTCCTGAGTTTACAGTACTGAGTTAACTGCCACAGTGCTGAATTCACAGTACCGGTTTAACAGCTACAGTGCTGAATTTACAGTACTGATTTAACAGCTACAGTGCTGAATTTACAGTACTGAGTTAACTGCCACAGTGCTGAATTCACAGTACCGGTTTAACAGCTACAGTCCTGAGTTTACAGTACTGAGTTAACTGCCACAGTGCTGAATTCACAGTACCGGTTTAACAGCTACAGTGCTGAATTTACAGTACCGGTTTAACAGCTACAGTGCTGAATTTACAGTACTGAGTTAACTGCCACAGTGGTGAATTTACAGTACCGGTTTAACAGCTACAGTGCTGAATTTACAGTACTGGTTTAACAACTACAGTGCTGAATTTACAGTACTGAGTTAACTGCCACAGTGGTGAATTTACAGTACTGAGTTAACTGCTACAGTGCTGAATTTACAGTACCGGTTTAACTGCTACAGTGCTGAATTTACAGTACCGGTTTAACTGCTACAGTGCTGAATTTACTGTACTGGATTAACTGCCGCAGTGCTGAATTTACAGTACTAGATTAACTGCCACAGTGGTGAATTTACTGTACTAGATTAACTGCCACAGTGCTGAATTTACAGTACCGGTTTAACTGCTACAGTGCTGCATTTACTGTACCGGATTAACTGCCACACTGCTGAATTTACTGTACTGGATTAACTGCTGCAGTGCTGAATTTACAGTACTAGATTAACTGCCACAGTGGTGAATTTACTGTACTAGATTAACTGCCACAGTGGTGAATTTACTGTACTGGATTAACTGCCGCAGTGCTGAATTTACAGTACTAGATTAACTGCCACAGTGCTGAATTTACTGTACTAGATTAACTGCCACAGTGCTGAATTTACAGTACCAGTTTAACTGCTACAGTGCTGAATTTACTGTACTAGATTAACTGCCACAGTGCTGAATTTACAGTACCAGTTTAACTGCTACAGTGCTGAATTTACTGTACTGGATTAACTGCCACAGTGCTGAATTTACTGTACTAGATTAACTGCCACAGTGCTGAATTTACTGTACTAGATTAAC
>CM067500.1:2114976-2130084 GCA_034552555.1 Semaprochilodus insignis
CTTTGGAACCGGCCAATCAACTCAGACAGAATAAGACGTGACCTAAAAGTAAAACTCAAACTTCATGCTGTAGCTTTTTATGAAAACATCGAGTCACTTTATCTGGAAATATGAACACACAGCATCTAGAAGATGAAGCATAGTTAGATCCTTCATTTCATCAGGCATGTAGTTGAGCGTCACTCTAAACCTGTTCTGAAGCCTGAAGTCTTGTGTCACTGGGTTAAACACTGTTTGCTTATTTCCAGTACCGCAGGTCTGTGAAACCTGAAAGGAATCAGAGTAAGGTTCTACATGCACTGGGAAACCTGACTGCTGAGCTAAACTCCAGACTCCTAGACCTTAATCTCTAAATAATCAGGGTCTACTAGAATAATCAGATATTGGATTATTAAGTGCATGTACAGAGTTTTACAGTGATGACTTAGATTCTTGTAGTTCTGACATATGTCTTGTATACTGAGATAATAAGTTAATGTTTTGATGTAATAATGTGTCATTATGTCATTATTGACGGTTATAATGTAGGACATATGATAACAAAACGTTTTCATATGTTCCAGAAACCTTTCATTATTATCAGAAAGAGTCCCTAACTTTCTCAAAACTACTCAGCATGTCATTTTGTAGTTGGCCACTTTTAGTTTTCTCAAACTACATAATATTTCATCTTTCTTAATAAGCCAAATCTAGAACCACGACGGCTCCAACTAAACTTCTCAGTGACTGAACACGCTTTAGTTAGTCAGTGCTGTGTTAATGTTAAACATGGTTTATAGATCTAATTTAACTTCACTGTGTTCATGTACCGTTTACTGGTTTAAACTGAATTTCTGAATCAGGAAACAGGATTCAGTGCAGTCGGTGTGTAAGAGACGCCACATTCAGCTTTTACAAAGATGTGAACTCTTCTTAGGGGAAGTACAAGGTAGGTGTTTCTAATAAAGTGGCCAGTGAGTGGAAGCACAAGATCAGTGTTTCTAATAAAGTGGCCAGTGAGCGGGAGTACAAGGTGGGTGTTTCTAATAAAGTGGCCAGTTAGTGGGAGTACAAGGTAGGTGTTTCTAATAAAGTGGCCAGTGAGCGGGAGTACAAGGTAGGTGTTTCTAATAAAGTGGCCAGTTAGTAAGAGTACAAGGTAGGCGTTTTTAATAAAGTGGCCAGTAAGTGGGAGTACAAGGTAGGTGTTTCTAATAAAGTGGCCAGTTAGTGGGAGTACAAGGTAGGCGTTTTTAATAAAGTCGCCAGTGAGTGGAAGCACAAGATCAGTGTTTCTAATAAAGTGGCCAGTGAGCGGGAGTACGAGGTAGGTGTTTCTAATAAAGTGGCCAGTTAGTGCAAGTACAAGGTCGGTGTTTCTGATATAGTGGCCAGTGAGTGGAAGTACAAGGTTGGGGTTTCTAATAAAGTCGCCAGTGAGTGGAAGTACAAGGTTGGTGTTTCTAATAAAGTGGCCAGTGAGTGGAAGTACAATATCTCACAAAAGTAAGTACACCCCTCACATTGTTGTAAATATTTGATTATATCTTTTTATGGGTCAACACTGAAGATATGACACTGTGATACAATGTAAAGTAGTCAGTGTACAGCTCGTATAACAGTGTAAATTTACTGTGGCCTCAAAATAACTCAACACACAGCCATTAATGTCTAAATTGCTGGCAACGAAAGTGTTTGCCCTCATAAGTGAAATGAACAAATTGGGCCCAACTAGCCATTTTCCCTCCCCGCTGTCATGTGACTCGTTGGTGTCACAAGGTCTCAGGTGTGAATGGGGAGCAGGTGTGTTAAATTTGGTGTTATTGCTCTCAAACTCTCTCATATTGAAGTTCAACATGGCACCTCATGGCAAAGAACTCTCTGAGGATCTGAAAAAAAAAGAAGTGTTGCCGATGGCCGAGGCTATAAGAAGATCCAACACCCTGAAACTGAGCCGCAGCACGGTGGCCAAGACCATACAACGGTTTAACAGGACAGGTTCCACTTAGAACAGGCCTCACCATGGTCCACCAAAGAAGCTGAGTGCATGTGCTCACTGTCATATCCAGAGGTTGTCTTTTGAAAACAGATGTAGGAGTGCTGCCAGTATTGCTGCAGAGGTTAAAGGGGTGGGGGGTCAGCCTGTCAGTGCTCAGACCATACGCCGCACACCGTATCAGATTGGTCTGCATGGCTGTCGTCCAGAAGGAAGCCTCTTCTGAAGATGATGCACAAGAAAGCCCGCAAACAGTTTACTGGATGACTGGAACCATGTCCTGTGGTCTGATGAGACCAAGATAAACGTATTTGGTTCAGACGGTGTCAAGCGTGTGTGGCGGCAACAATGCTTGACTGTGTCTTGCCCACAAGCATGGTGGTGGGAGTGTATGGTTTGGGGCTGCATGAGTGCTGCCGGCTGTGGGGAGCTACAGTTCATTGAGGGAACCATGCATGCCAACATGTACTGTGACATACTGAAGCAGAGCATGATCCCCTCCCTTCAGAAACTGGGCTGCAGGGCAGTAGTCCAACATGATAACGACCCCAAACACACCTCCAAGACCACCACTGCCTTGCTAAAGAAACTGAGAGTAAAGGTACCAGACCTAAACCCTATTGAGCATCTGTGGGGCATCCTCAAACGGAAAGTGGAGGGTCTCTAACATTCACCAGCTCTGTGGTGGCAATCTGTGAAGCTCTAGTGAACTCCATGCCCAAGAGAGTTAAGGCAGTTCTGGAAAATAATGGTGGCCACACAAAATATTGACACTTTGGGCACAATTTAACCATTTTCACTTTGGGGTGTACTCACTTTGGTTGCCAGCGGTTTGTGTGTTGAGTTATTTTGAGGGCACAGCAAACTTACACTGTTATACAAGCTGTACATTGACTACTTTACATTGTATCAAAGTGTCATATCTTCAGTGTTGTCCTGTGAAAAGACATAATAAAATATTAACAAAAATGTGAGGGGTGTACTCTCTTTTGTAAGACACAAAAGCCATAGTTAAAAAACCTAGTGCACTACATAGGGGATAGGGAATCATTTGAGACTCAGCCAAAGTGTACAAGAGTTTTTGTGTACAGACCAGATCAGTGGTTCCCAACCCCAGGCCTGGAGACCTGTTTATTCCGGTATCTATAGAGGGCAGGGTTTAGTGAGAACTGTGGTCAAGCATGCTGGACAGTGGCTCTGATTCCTCGTACAAAATGTCCAGTGCATGAGAATCTGTGGGGTCCTGTAGAGGTTTGAACCATTCTAAACTACTAATACCACTATTCCCACCACCACCCCATCTCCATCTTCAGTTCTATATCAGTCCTACCACAGCTATAAAGGAAGTCGGGGGGTCCAAGTTCCTCCCCCTCCCTCAATCAGACTTCCCTCAAACTGCCACCACAGGTCCAAACTCACAAATCACTATTTAAGATCATTTTTGTGTCTTTGCATATTTGGAATCTGTTCTGGTCCATCACTGCTCTCTCACTATACCCACATACCCAGCATGCATTGCACAAGCACCCACTAGGAATCCCCCACATGGCCATAAAGAAATGTCCTATAGGCTTTCGACCAGAAAACCAGTAGCTGTGTTTACTGCAGACGTAGCAACAGACACATTCCCAACGAAAACAGACCTAAAGGACACAGTTCTTCAGATTCAGCCGTTTTAATGGAATTCCTCTGAAATGTTTTCATAAAGTAAAAGAACAGCCATTCAGAGCGGGTTTGTGTGAGATGGTTGATTGCACAGACTGCTGTACAGATGGTGGTGGTGGTGGTGGTGGTGATGATGGGAACCAGGGGTCTCCATGTCTACAACACACATACAGACACTTTGGTTACTATCTAAACCCACCAGTGAGGACAGAAGGTGCGCCCAGCTGGAGATGGATCTGAAACTAACGGAGAGCAAAATAAAGGGCTCAGCTGAGCTGGAGAGGGTCTCAAAGGGATAGAAGGAATTTAAAACAGCCAGCGAGTCGCTGCACTGGAGGAACACGCAGCTGGTCAAAGAGAACGAAAGGCTGATTAAAAAGATGGTACGGATGTGACAGGACAGCCGGCAGAGGGTGGAGGTGGACGAAGATGACAACCTCTTCAGATTTGACCGTTTGGAGAAACGGCAGATCACAGAGAAAGTGGTCCTGCTTCAGGAAGAAGTGTCCTGCTGGGCTGGAGAACCCAGAAAGGTAAGGGTGGGTGATATCACAGTATGTTACTGTTATATTATGGGTATCATCGGTACATCTAGAACATAAAACCAGAACCGGATTTAGACTAGTCTCTCACTTAACATGGCCAAGGCCACTAGGCTGAACTTAGTTGGAACAACAACTCTTTGATTGATAACCTCTGCAGACTTGATCGTTTGGAGGAACAACAGCTTATAGAGAGGGTGGTCCTGCTTCAGAACATTTCAGTTCCCAATGCCACATTAGACTGGCTGTAGCCTGCAGCACCCTCCACAACCCCGGCTTAAAAGATGAATGAGTGTATAAGTGAATGAATAAAAAAATGAATGAATGAATGAATGAAAGAATGAATGAAGATTCTGGGTGTGCAAGATTATTTAAACACACATACACAAGAACAGACCTTTAATTAATAATAAATTAATTATTATTTTTAGATCTGTTTATGGACCACAAGATGGGGCTAGAAAGGCTTTATCTACTGTGGGTTGAGACCAAAGTTTCAATCAGCCTCATCCTCGGTAGAGAAAGTGAAATAAATGCAAATCAGTGAATAAAAATCTCAGTAGAATCATACTGTGGATCATATGTTATGATTACATTATATGGTGTTGCTAGATTCCTACTCCTGCATATTAAAGGAGACTCGCTGACACTGAGGGGGTCAGAGGAGGTTCACTGGTTGAAACAGAAAAGGAATAGCTGCTAAGGCTGGTGATCACTTTAGGGGAAATTCTGCACTGCAGTAAAACCAGTCGGTTGGTTTGGTGTTAAAGCCGTGTCTGGAAAAGATCAGGCCTCTCCGCCAGTGCGGATATAAGGCATTGCTGGCCGGATTTAAACTGCTGTTAAAGTCTTTACACCGGATACTGAGGAGTAACAATAAAGAGGAACACAATAGTCAAACATCAGGTTCAGGTTTATAAGCCCTTCGACTTCAGGCTTAGGCTGCTCTTATGCTTGTTTAGCTAGTCACCCAGCACGGTACCGGCATCCAAACCATATATGACTGCTGATGGTACAAAACCTAAATAGTAATATAAATAGAGGAGGAAAAACCAACATAACAAGATTCTCAAACACAACAAGGGCTTATTTAGCAGTTATGAGCTTTTACTCTAGCAGGGTTAAACATCTGTATGTACAGATCTGATTCTAAAATGACAGTAAATCTGGTATGTAACTGCCTATAAGGACTATCGTGTCTTTCTCTCCAGGGCCAAAACTGGACACCTCTGCTGTATTGTACTGTAGTTTACAGTCTGGAAAATTAACCGATGTTATTTTGTAACTGCGATTAACAGAGGAAGCGATGATGGAGAAGATCAGGACGCGCCCTGAAGAGCGTCCGAGTTTAATCCAAACAGAAGAGTCGGTTTGTTTTACTGCGAGTTATTCTTTGTGTTCTTACTGAGCAGCTGTCTGTATTAAAACGTCCATCTCACTCATCTGGAACTCCTGATTTTAATAAATCTGTTTAAAGCTTTATATTTTCAGAGTCACTTCATTCCACCAAGTATGTTACACGTACAAAGGATCTGTCTTGAGAGCAAACATGTAGGACATGTAACATACTGAACACCTCGGATAAGTTAACAGGTCTTTAACTGAGGGAAAAGTAGAATAAAATAACTGAATATAATAAAGAAGAAGAATAATAACGAGCTGGAAAGGAGCTAGAGAGAGTACTGGTGCATATGTGGATACTATAGACACATGCTGATGTTGTAGTCTGTTAAACAGTCCAACATTTTTCTCCCAGTGTCTGAATCGTCCACCCACTTACAGACAGCTCTGCTAAAGCCTCTCCTCCTCTCTACTGGCTTCAGATTAGAACTTCTCTGGAGCTCCTTAAGTTTTTTTCTCCTCCTACTACCTCTGTGCTCCATCCAGTTCTCCCTTTTCAGGTGTGCCATCTCTTTCTCTCTCTCTGCAAACTCCATCTTCATCTCTCTTTGTAGAAACTCCTTTTCCATCTCCCTCAGATTCTGCTGATCTCTCCCTCTGTCTCTCACGATTCTTTTCCTTTTACCTTTCATTCCCTTCTTCAGTGCCTTGTGTACCAGCTGCAGCTCCTTCAGTAGATCTATTTCCTGGAGGAGCTTCATCTCTGTGTCAGAGCTCAGCACCGTCCCCTGAAATACAAACAGCTTCAGTCAGATCACCTGAAACCTTCAGCTGTACAAAAGCTGAATTCCACACCTGACCCCCAGTGTGGACTGACCAGTTACAGCATGGTAGATGCTTTGTGGTCACATTACTGATCAGAAGCTGTGGATTCCATGTGTTTAATTATTATTATTAGTAGTAGTAGTAATAGATTAAAATATCTGAATCAATTAAAGCTATTGGTCACGTCACGTACCATTAGAGCGTCTTTACCATGCACAGTTCGTATTAGCCATCCTTTATTCCTTCACCAGTGACCACTTTCAACCTGGAATGACCTACCACCCAGCTGATAACCTGGTCAGTGGTGGTCCTGTGGCGGTCCTGTGGTGGTCCATAGGATGGAATAAGTAGCAGGTGGTTGATAAATTGTGCACTTCAAAGAGAGAAATTCACTAAATCAGATTTCTTTATATTGGTGGTGACAGAACCAGGGTCAGCTATATAGCCATTAAACTCAGACGTCCGGTTCCATTCACCACCACTGTGAACAGACTTCGTTAGGGTTTCACATCAAACCTGTATTAATGACTTTCTTAACATCTCAGATCTTACTACTACTCTCACTACTCCTGATGACTTAGTTCACACTGTAATTATTCAGTGATGGATATATTATATTAATGGTGGACCTCTCTGACCTTTCCTTCCAGCCTCTCCTCCTCCTCACTGATGGTTTTCGGGAGGAACTTTCCGAACTTCAGCCGTAGATGCTGCAGCTCTGGCATCTCCTCCTCGGTCTCCATCCCGCTGTTTGTTCCTCACAGCGTTCCTCTAAATCACTCATCTAAAAGACACAGATGAAACCTTTGATCTTTAAACAAACCTTTATGATACTGTTTCACATTTGTGAAATGAAACGTATTAATTATTCATTCACTAGAGATGGCCGAAGCTGAAACTGAACAAAATGAAATTTTTCCAGAAGGCCGAACTGAACACGGTTTTCACATTGTTGCATTGATTTTGCCACTTTTTCACCACTGAATGGTGCTCCGGTGTGACTCGCTGTGGAGGAATAAGGCGTTAAAGTGGGTTTTAGCTTGGACTTCAGCCTGGACTTAGTGCTTCAGCCTGGACTGCTTTTTAAAACACAGGACAGCCAATCAGAACAGATGTGGAACATGTGGGATATATAAGTTCAGGAACCTAATAATCATTTTTAACTGAAATATCTAACCACTGTTTACAGATCAGATCAGTCCAGCAGAACAAGTAGTAGTACTATGAGCAGCTTGTCTGCTAAACTCTTAAACCAACCTCGTCTGGATCTCCTGGGCCATTATCTCCTGTGTGGAGTTGATATCCTTCAGCTGCTCAGTTATGTGGTAGTTGTAAAAAGATTTACCATATAAGCCATTTGAGGTCTGTTCCCCGGCTCAGAGGGCCAAACACCTATCACAATGAGCTTCTGCGTGGACGGCCATTTCGGTGACCAGTGGACGGGCTCAAGGACGACTGACTAGGACGACCCCTGGGCCTTGGAGCAGGACAGGATGGAACTCCTCCACCAAAGCCGCATCCAGGACATCGGCTGCGGGCACCCAACTCCTCTCCTCAGGCCGTTGATGGGTCTCTTCCCAGACCTTCTCACTCCTTTGCATCCAGTGCTCCACAGAAGGCACATCCGAGGGATGAAAGGACCATGGCATTAATGGGGGTTGGTAACCTCGCATACACTGGAAAGGGGTGAGAGAAGTAGCAGAACTAGTGAGAGAATTTTGGGCCATTTCAGCCCACGGTAAGTAAGTGGACCAGTCATTTTGGTTATTGTGACGATAAACTCTTAAAAACTTGCTAAGCTCCTGGTTTGTTCTCCCCCCCCCCCCCCTTTTGAAAGACAGTCTACTATAGTGTGGATAAGGGTATTGCCTTGAGAATTGGGCAAGTCAGTGACAAAATCTACTGCTAAATGGGACCAAGGGATGGAACAGGTAATGGCATTAGTTTGCCAGCGGGAAGAGTCCGCAGGATTTTGCATTGAGAACATAAAGAACAAAATGAAACAAAATGGTGAATATCCGAGACCATGTTCTCCCACCAGTACTTCCCTGTGGGCAACTGATAAGTTCTGGTTTCTCCAGGATGACCAGAGGTAAGGGAAGCATGAGCCCAGGTACACTCGGGAGGAACAAATGTTTTAGTGGGAGGACATGATTCAGGGATAACATGGGTTAAACTGAATTGGTCTATTTCGTATCATACCATCTAACAGGAGCTGTCCAATAGGAGCTACTACCACCTTAGGGTTCAGAATGGGTTTGGGGTTACAGGAATCACTGAAGTCTGGATTAAACATGCGAGATAATGCATCAGCTTTTGTATTGCGTGTTCCTGGGCGATACGTAATCTTAAAATCGAAACGGTAGAAAGAGTGACCAATGAGTTTGACGGGAGTTTAGCCCCTTAGCAGGACGAAGGTATTCTAGATTTTTGTGATCCGTCAGCACTATAAAAGGATGTTGAGCCCCCTCCAGCCAACGACGCTATTCCTTGAATGCTGATTTTATGGCTAATAATTCTCTACCCCCAATGCCATAATTGCGTTCGGCCGGGGTTAATTTGTGTGAGAAGTAAGCTACCGGACACAATTTTTTAGGCTCGCCGCTGTGTTGTGATAGCACAGCGCCAACCCCCACATTGGAGGCGTCGACCTCCACCACGAACGGCTTGGAGAGGTCTGGATGCTTAAGTAGAGGTGCGGAGGTGAACCTCTGCTTAAGCTCCCCAAAGGCAGACTCTGCCTGAGGGTTCCAAGTTAGTTTCTTGGCTTTCCCTTTAAGCAGAGCAGTGAGAGGAACAGCGATCGAGCTATAACAGGGGCTTGTACCTCAGGGCTCTCAATGGAGGTTGAGCTAACAGACATATGAGGAAAAGACAGACAATGATGAAAACAGAATGGAGACCATGACAAAATCTCCTTCTCAGACCTCAAGGGGTCATGTTTTTTTAACCAAGGTAGGTAGATATTACGGCATACTCAGAGGAGTCCAGAATAAAGAATTCTATGTCCTCTCAGTGAAGAGCCCTAACACTTATTCACACTAGTCTGGGAGATAACTCCCTGACCAACAGGGTCGCCATCCACTGCAGACAGCCTTAGCGGAGTATTGAGGGAAACCATGGGTAGATGGAGCTGAGTTGCGACTTGAGCCTTGATGAAGTTGCCTTCAGCTTCAGAGTCAATCAGGGCTTGAAAGACATGAGAAGACATGTCCTTATAAAACAAAGTAACAGGAACTAACAGAGATTTCGAAAACATTCCCGGCAGGACACGTTTCTGGGACATGTACTTTACACCAAATGGGAAAACATGGCTGAAGAAAGCCACACTGTGGCACTGTGGAGCTTTAAAAACGAAACTTAACTTTCACCTCTTGTGAGAGACCCCGGGTGATGTCATATGGTCCTCACATAAACTTATGTATTAGAAATATACACACTTTATAGAAATACATATCATATCATTATATATATATACACACACATACACACACACACACAAACACATATGTCAATTTATTATTTGAAGATAAACTTTTCATAAAAATACACCCTCAAAATCCTAAACCACTGTAGTCCACTCACATTTTAATTTATTTTTTACACTTGTATTCATTACAGCTTTTTGCTTAATACTACATGCAAACTTTCATATGTATGTTGCGTTTTCACGTTCTCCCCCTGCCTATGTGTGTTTTGGGACCCTTGGGACTAGCATCAGTGAACATCTGCGACCCAGGTGATGGCATGCGGTTACTGCAAAGGGGGGGCTACGTATAAACCTAATAGAGTATTAGAATACAGGATAATAAATCCAAGTGTGCCAATTAAAATGGGTGTGTAAACTGCAGTGTAGTAACAGCGAACTGGATGAACTTGTTAAGAACTTTTTTTGAAGCTGGACCTCTAGTCGGTGTGGTTCCTCACGTTTCTTTAGAGACCTGTAACACCGAGCTCTTACATGGATCTCCTTACCTACAACACTGGACACTGAGCAGAGGAAATCCTGTAAAACAATAATAAATGTTAGAAAGCGTTTATTCACATCTTAACCAGACACATATTCGCTAATCACTAAATCTGAGGAATACTAAAATTAATGTTACTCAACCTGCCTGTGACATTAACTTAGCTCAGTTAGCCAGCTAGCTAATTACAGTACAGGAAACCAGTACACAATTTTCCTTCGTAATCAAAAATAAACTCTTAAAAAAAACGTATATGCCTTATCGAGTTTCAGACGTTTAATCCTAGATAGTTCTTCAACAATCCTGACCACATCATACTGTCTAAAGCATAGGAGTTAGGTCAAAGATGATGAATAATAAAATACAGCCATATTCGTAGCGGAGCAGCGTATAACCAGAAATGGGTTTACACATAACCTCCACCGAAACTCGACCCCTCCTCCGTGTGTGAAAAATGCCTATAGCTGGAAAAAATGGTCCATTGGGACAAAATGAGTTGACGCAACTCTCTCTCTCTACATGGCTCTGGGCTCAGCACATGATCGTTTAGCGCCACCCTGCCCTTTCACAGCTTATGGGAAACAACCAGCACAAGCATTTCTCATCAGTGTGTTACTGTACAGATGCTGGATCATGAGGTATGGAGTACGTGAAGTGCTTCTTCATTATGTGTTTAGAGGAGTTTAATACGTCTCTCTAAATTTAGCTGAGATGAAAGGATTTCTAAAATTATTACTGTTATTAAATCCATTCAAATTTGAGATAAACGTCAGGGAATACCACAGATACCTAAGGAGGGAGATCCAGCTTCTCCTTGAAATAGAGGACCTAAAAGAGATGGAGAAGAAGACCCTGAAGATCATGCAGAAGCAACACCAGAAACTGGAGTGTAACAAAGAGCTCAGCAGACCTGCTGAAACCGTAAGACAGCAGCAGAAGCTGAGGGCCACTGAGCAGGAGTTCTTAGAAAGAGAGTGGATAATGGATGTGGAGTTTGCTGGGAAAGAGAAGGTGTGGGAAAGAGAGAAAAGACTACTGGTAAAGAACCAGATAACACCCCAGCCAAGGTGCTGGGGGGCCCGGGATCCCCTAATTAACTGGGAAACTGGGAGTTCAATTTGTAGAAACTAGAATAGACAGCTATTTTTGAATAAACACAGATCAAACTAGCGCAAGTATAAGATGGGAGGCATTTAAAGCTTATATTAGAGGAGAAATAATTAGTTACACAAGCTTTAGATCTAAACAACAAATAGAGATGAACACATTGGAATAACGAATAAAAGAGTTAGAGGTGACTTTAAATGAAAGGGATGATTTAGTACAACAAAAGGAATTATTACTGGTGAGAACTAAATATAATAAATCATCAGCTGACAAAGTTGCTAAGAATTTAATGTGGCTGAAACAATCTTACGATGATCAGTGAGAAAAAGCTGTGAAATTACTGGCATGGAGAATAAAAAAAGACGCAATCAGCAATTAATATCATAATAACATCTTCAGGAAATTTAACTGTGAATCCAGTGGAAATTAATAATAGTTTTAGAGAGTATTATGAACAGCTGTACAAATCAGAGTGCTCCCAATTTTGGGGGTCAACTCCAATTTCAAACGTTAACAGAAGATGCAAAACAGGAATTAGATAATGACTTGACAAAAGAAGAAATATCACAGGCTATCCAAAATATTAATAGTGGTAAGACTCCAGGGCCGGATGGTCTACCAACTGAATTCTATAAAGCGTTTAAAGAAAAACTGTTAAAACCTCTCTTAGATATGTAGAATGAATCTTACCAAAATTAAATTCTCCCAAATACTTTAAGACTAGCAATGATAACCTTGATCTTGAAACCAGGTAAACCCCCAAAAGAATGTTCGTCATTCAGACCAATAAGTTTAACGGGATCAGACACAAAATACTTTGTAAAGCTTTGGCTAGACGACTGGAAATGTATATACCACACTTAATTCATAATGATCAGAATGGTTTTGTGCAAAAACGCCCAGGCTTTCACAACATAAGACGAGTACTTAATATAATTCATGAAAGGTGTAATGCTAAAGATACAGCAGTGTTATCACTGGATGCTCGTCAGGCTTTCGACAGCAACAGAATGGTTGTATTTGTTTAATGTCCTGCCTAGATTTCAGAGTTTATATACAGATCCAATGGTCAGCGTCCTAACAAATGGTACACTTTCTAAATCTTTCTCTCTGGAGCGATCTACTCGTCAAGGGTGCCCGTTATCACCCATATTATTCATTTTAGCTATAGAACCCTTAGCCATGGCAATAAGGAAGCAAACAGACATCTCAGGCATACAGTTGGGAAGACTAGAACACAAAATATCCTTATATGCGGATGATGTTATTCTCTTCCTAACAAACTTATCAGTTACAATTCCCGAAATTAATACAACAGATTGAGTTGTTCGGGCAATTTTCTGGTTATAGCATTAATACTACAAAATCATCAATAATGTTTTTGAAAAAGAAGAAAGACTGAAATCAATTATACAAACTCCATTCATTAACGCAAAAACAGGATTCACCTACTTGGGGGTTAAAATTACTCCAAATATTGAGAATATTGTTATTACAAATTATGACCCATTAGTACAGGCAGTGAAGGAAAATCTAGAAAGATGGATGTTGATGCCCATAACAATAATTGGTTGCATAAACGTAATTAAGATGAATATATTGCGGAAATTTTTATATTTCTTTCAATCAATTCCTTTACCACTGCCTAACTCTTTTTTTGATGATATAAATGGTGCTTTCAGTAAATTCATCTGGGTTAGGAGAAGATGTAGATTGACACTTTGAACTGTTATACTTGCCATATGAAAGAGGAGGCTTGCAATTCCCAAATTTAAAATGGTATTATTGGTCGGCACAGTTACGCTCCGCAATGTTTTATTTCTCACCAGAGACTCCCCAAGCCTGGATAAGCATTGAACAAGCATCAGTATAATCTTACCAATAAAAATGTATTGATATTCTGCTAGTTCACAGGACTTGAAAGAAAAAAAATAAATAAATAAAAAAAAAAAAACGAGAAACCCCTTTCTCAAAAATACTATTGAAGTCTGGTATAAAGCACATCGACATATTAGAGATACACCAACAATTTCCAGATTCTCACCCATATAGGGCAACACACAGTTTGGATCAGGGAAAGCAGATGGTGGATTCAGAATCTGGGCAAATAAGGGTGTGCGGTAAATAGAGGACCTCTATAAAAAAGAGACTCATTAGTTGCATTAGTTGCCCTAATGCTACCTTGGTTGTATCCATTAGCCTGTGCAGCAGTAGCTAGCAGTCATGTTTGGTTGACACCACTGGTACACCTCCTAATGGCTGTATGATGTATTTGCAGGTGGTGCATGCTGGGTAGTGAAGTGAATGCATATGTGTGTATGTATGTGATGTAGGTATGAATTTGTAAGCGCTGTGCTACAAAGTACTACATGGAGCTAATAGTACATTAGCATTCCCCTGGAAGGCAACAGCGAGGAGGCTCAGTCCTGATAAAGCAGTCTGAGACATGTTCATCCATTAACTGCGCTCAAACAGCCTGGAGCCTCGGGTTCTGACCTGCTGACCCCCAACAACAGCCTTCGCTAACTATGGCACTTACTACCACTGAGAATCCTGCACTCTCTCTCATTCGCACTCTCTCTTTCTCTCTCTCACTTTCTCTATTTCCTTTTCTCTTTATCCTCTCATCATTCTTGTCTCTCTCCCTCTCTTGCGCTCTCTCTCTCTCTTTCTATTTCTGTCTTCCTCTCTGTTGTTTCCCCCTCTTCTCTCTTTTGTGTCTCTCTCTCGTTCTTCCTATTCCCTGCCCCTTTTTTCTCACTTTCTTTTCTATTCTTTCTCTTTTTTCCCCATTTTCCTCTCCCTCTCTTTCTTCCCCTCTCTTATTTCTCCTATTCTCTCCTTCTCTTTTCACTCTCTATGTCTCTCTATCTTAATTTCTTTCTTTCTCCCTCTCTTTGTTCCTTTCTGTCTCCCCCGCTTCCTTCCAGAAAAAGATTCAAAATAAACAAAAATAAAAACAGTGTTATATAAACAGGTATATAAATCCTGCAGAATGTTTCTTTTGTTCCTCGTATCACTTACATTTGAACAATTGTGTGAGATGTACAGTATCCCGACTAAACATTTCTTTAAATACTTATAATTAAGACATTTTACTAAGTCTAAACACAAACAGTTAATGCCAGAACCTCCACTGTCACATCTTAAAACCCTCATACTCCAAAATTTTAATGGAAGAAATCAGATTTCACTTTATTATGCAGCTTTGGTGTCGAATGATAAAAAATCTTCATTTGACAAATTAGAGGATTGGAAGCTAGATGTACAGGAAGATATACAAGAGATTGAACGGGAAAATGAATGTGTAAAAGCTCAAAAACAATCTATTAATACAAGATTGAAGTTGTTACAATACAAATGGTTGATGAGAATCTATGCTACCCCTGTTAAACTGAACCGTTGGTCCCCTGGCATTCCAGATACTTGTGTTAAATGTAAAGAAGAAAAGAGAACCTTGTTTCATTGCATGTGGACCTGTTAAAAATTACAAGAATATTGTAAAATAATTGTTCAATCTCTATCTGAAATTACAGGAGTGAATATTCCTCTCCAAGCCAAACTATGTGTTCTTGTAACTGAACATTTTGTCAACGTAAAATGTTAAATCGGTAAAAATATTGTTAAAAAAAATGTAGAGATGCAGATCCCGGACACACGTTCTAATGACATCCACAACACTCAC
>CM067500.1:2130584-2146886 GCA_034552555.1 Semaprochilodus insignis
TCTATCTATCTATCTATCTATCCATCTGTGTCTGTCTGTGTCTGTCTGTATGCATGTCTATCTGTCTGTGTCTGTGTGCATATCTGTCTGTCTGTCTGTGTGCATATCTATCTGTCAGTCTGTCTTTCTGTCTCTGTCTGTGTCTGTCTGTCTGCCTGTCTGCCTACCTGTCTATCTGTCTGTGTCTATCTGTCTATTTATCTACTTATCTATCCAGCTTATCTATATATCATCTTCATTTTAGTTGTACACTCATATGGAAGTCATACTTATATGCATAACTATATCGTAGTCAATTCCAGTTTGACTAGAGAACTACATTTTAACTAGATTTAATGTGATACATTTTTTAGAAGTAATTAAAATCACTGTTTACCAAAAAGTCAGATTTATATTCAGGCAAGCTCAGAGAACAAAAGACAAGAGTGTCAGTCTGTGGGGACGTAGAGTGTCTGAGTATCAGCCTGTATTGAAGTGGTAGGAAAGGTTCAGATTTGTTGAATTTAATGTTTTGGGTCTGTTGTCAGGGAGCCTGTGGTCCGACTGAAAGTTAGCGTTAGTCTCGCTGGTGATAACGTTGGGGGGAGACTGACTGGTAAAGCGTTTTATTCTCAAACTTTTATACTGGAACCAGAAAAGAGATTAGCTTAAACTGTGTGTGTGTCTGTGTCTGTCTGTCTCCGCATGACCCCCGCCAGACAGACCCTCCCAGTCACGAGAGCTGCACTTAGTCACAGTGCACACACACACACACACACACACACACACACACACACACACACACACACACACACACACACACACACACACTGAAACTCATATACACAAATCCAACAGGCAGCTGCACCCTGGTCACACACATTCACATTTATGCCTAATACCAAACAAACCCCATCGTCTCCCCTCACACGCTAACGGCCATGCACCCCATCACCTCCTTAACACTTCCCCATTTACATAAACACATGTAGATACACACGCACAAGATGTTCCTTTCAGTTACAACAGATGTTTCAGCACAAATGTTCCGGGTGTCTTTCAATTCCTTATACCATACAAGATATTATTAGTAAACTGTAACTGCAGCTGGACTGGGAAACCATAACCAGGGCTTCACCCACTTTCCACCTCCTTTGGATTCATTTGATATACCCAAATATAATGTTATATGCAAAACACACCCTGCTTACATGCTATTTTTAAGCAAAAAAAATAGTTAACTCATCCTCCATCAGGGACAAAGTTCCACAATTTTTGTTTATGTGCTGAGATTAACATGTTGGCAAAAAGATGTTACACAGGCCACATTTTAGACTGTATTTATTTTCCAATTTCTTAAATTCAGCACGTAAACAGGAATTGTACATTAAAATGTGCAGCTGTGTGTTTCTGTAGCTTGTTTTAACTTCACTTAAAGGGGAAATCTGCCATGATTCAGTGGTCGAGATGTTAACAAATTAATTCAGAGTGGTTTGGTGTGAGTTGATTCATTTGCAGAGAAACTCTGATTTCTTATACAGTGGTGTTGATGGGAACCAGGAGTCGCCATGTCTCCAACACACACACACACACACACACACACACACACACACACACACACACACACACACACACACACACACACACACACACACACAATCTTTTTATTTACTATCCAAAGCCACCAGGGAACCTACACATGTCTATATGCAGAATACTGAATATTTTCTTGGAGGACTGCTTAAAACACCCTTCATGTATCCCTCTGACACATATAGATTAAAATAAACTCATTAAAACATGATAAAACTCAAAACTTCATCCCAAAACTATCATAACACAAAGTCTTCGATATTAGGCTGAGTATTCATAACTTTATAATGTATAACATTCTGTGAGGGAGCTTTTAGAGGGGACCTCTTGTTCCTAGCACCACCACTTTGAGCAATTCTGACTTGGCAGGTTTCTCTAGAATGGAGCATTTGTCACCCTGTGGAAGAGATGCCATAATTGTGATGTAAATTACGGTGTATAATTTTTGTGATCTATTCTGAGATATCTATTATAGGTACTTTAGTTTAATCTATATTTGAGAGTCATACTCCAAGTATCTTAAAGTGTACCAAGGATTTCATGTCACTGAGCGTCCACTATAGAATACCACTACAGCTTAGACAAACAAGCGGGCGGTCTGATTACAGTATAAGGAGAGGCATTACTTAGAATAAAAAAGGAGCCTTTATTTGACTGTGCTAAAACATCAATATAGCTATAGTTAATTTATGTTAAATGCTTCAGATAATTTGCAGGAAACCTTTAGAACAACATTCTAGAACATTAAGAATGATGTTATAATAAAATGAATGTTTGCAACAAAACAAATTGATGTTGACTATACATTTTTTTTTGACAACCAGAGAATACAAGTTTTTGTTCATGTATGTAGCTGTGAAATTTATGATATTATGGTTGTATAAGACTGTATAAGCTGTTGAGTGTGTGTGTGTAGGTTAGTCTCTTTATCCTGCTGAACGTGGTTTATGTTAGCTGTTATTTTGGTTGATATTTATTTTTATTGTGATCAATTAAATCGAATGCCTGTTCCTGAGCATAGCATAGATGTCATCAGTACTTAGGAAATGCTTCCCAGCTTCATGTCTCATTATAATGAGAGCATAATTAGTCATGTTTAATTAGACGTAGTGCAGTACAGTGTGTAAAATTTGAACACATGTAATTGTATTGATACATTTTGATTGCATTTTTCTCTATTCCACCTTATTAGATGCCAGAAAAATATATATAACAGCCTGTCATGTATTGTGAAAATGTTCTGAAGTAGGGATTGTGGACAGTGGTAGTATTGTGGACAGTGGATTGATCAGCATGAATCAACACCTTACTCCAGGTCTCCTCCTGTCTCCCAGCTCCAGCATCATGCAACACCATTGTTATGGTGTAATTTTCCCTTAAATTCAAATTTTGTAAGAATACCTGATCATGCACAGTATTGCATCAAACCTTGGGATGACTGTTTTGTTACAGCTCTATGTTAAATTATTGTGATATTACAGTTTCCACCTGTAGTGTAAATATGTGCACAGTCGCAGTGTGTATCATTATCTCTCTTTCTCTCTTTTAGCTGGAGGAAAGTTTAAAGGAGCGGATTCAAAGCACAGGAGCCCTCGCACTCAAAACAATGTTCAAAAATAACCATCCTGATGGCAAACCTGTGGCCAGCAGGTACATGCACATACGAAAGCTGTAGTGGAGTTAAAGGGATTTAAATTATACTGTATAATCCACACTGCTGCTGTATGACATTCTGTTGTTACAGATCCGTGGTGCTGTTGATTCTTACTAAATTTCTGAGACGACTCGTCACAGCCAAGCAGCTCAAACTCCTTCTACAGCGGTGAGAGAGAGAGAGAATGCTGGAAAACTGATACTTGTCTGATACATACACAGTTTGTGCATGTGAATATACAGTATGTATGAAAGTACATGATATATAAATCTGGTAAAATTAAGAGATTTAATATTTGTCTTTCAGCTCATAGCAAGCAACGATATAAAGTGCTGTTCTGCTTTGTTTCTCTCTCTTTCTCTTTCTTTTAATTTGAAAAAAAAATCTCTTTTTCAGTCTGCAGCTGTCTGACAGAGCTCTCATTTCGTTTGATGAGTTATACAATGCTCTCAGAGGTCCTGACTCGTTCACCACGCTGAGCCTCCCAATGATCTTGATGCTGCTTCGTGGAGCCACTCGCAACAGGTGAGTCCTTACAACCCAGTCCACAATCAGCTCCATCTCTTTATCATGGCATTGCTCTTCAAAGCTGATCCTGGATTAACTCCTTCTCTTCAACGCAACAGAACACTCCAAAACTGACCCAGGATCAGATCTGAGGATCCGCTTCAACATAGAGTTATACTCCAGAACTGATCCAGGGTCAGCTCCAGCTCTTTATAATTGCATTTCTTGCCAAATCTGATCCTGGATCAGCTCCATCTCTTTAACACAGCAGAACAATGCACCCCAAAACTGATCCTGGAGCAGCTCCTTCTCTTCCAAACAAAACTACACTCTACAGTCACCATGGCTATTTGTGACTATAGACCTGTCTTGAGAGGTAGCAAAGTGGACACCTTTTACCGTTATCTCAATTTGTTTTTATCACCAACATTATTCTATTGTCATACTTATTTTAGTGACTTTTTATTGTTGCCCTGATTAAACACTAAACAACAATAGCTGCAGGTTCTTACATAATCAAAATTGGAATTTTAATTATTTATCACCCCCTGAAGACCTCTGTGGATCAGATTTATATGCCTGAATCTGAATTCATATACAGATGCAGCATTTAAAATCTTAGCTTGATCAAATCTACTGATGCTGAGCTTTTATAGCACCCTCTGTTGACAAATAGACAGTAATCGTACTCATCTTGTGTGCCTCAGTAGTGGGTGGCCTTACTACTTATTGACCAAGTTTCATGTCCTTAGGTACTGTGGTTTGGTCTACATGGTTCTTATAGTGACAAAATTGGGTATATTTGGTGCTTGGAGCCTTGATAAGCACTTCCACATTGATGTGAATTTCTTTTTGTGTGTGCAGGTTTCAGTTCTAAACTCAGATTTGTCCTTTACGTCTTTACAGGTTTCTTGAGTATGTGGAAAACCTCTCAGGTAAAGAGCCACTCAACCAGAGTTGGATATCTGCCTCTCAGCTGAGAGACATTCTGGATAAACTGAAGCTTCTCCTGCGTAACTCTGAATTTGAGCAGCTATGGAAACGGTAAAACTTGCCTTTACTTGTGAATGCTTTCAGAGCTCGCAAGTGCTTTCAGTACGTGTGAATTTGAAGAAATATATGCTTAAAGAAACAAAACTGCATCAGTGTTGTGATTCTGTTTGTAAGGTTGGATGCAAATGGAATTGGAGCAGTAAAACTCAGCGTATTACTGCAGAAGCTGGGACTGGACAAGACAAGCAAACTGAACACGCCAAACAAGAACAACCAGCGCTACTCAGTGCAGGACAACAACAGTAAATATTGAAACTGCCTGAGAATGAACAGGCCTTGATAAAAAAAAAAAAAAAAAGGTTATTAGCAATTGGAAAAAAATAGCAATGTATTAGAAAATTTTAATTGTTGAAACTAATTATTAAGACACATTTTTATAAATAAAATAATAATGACAACAAATATATACCTCTTATTTCTGATTGGTGGAACTGGGGTTTCTAATCCTTCCTTACAACCATTTTCATTCTTCCCTAAATCATTTAATCTCTTCCAGCAGAAGTAATTTTTATTTGTTAATTCCTGTTTATTTTAGGGCTATGTAAAGTCTGGGTCTTAAAGTCATCAAATTCTTGCTAGAACTTCCTAGACTGAAGAGAAGTAACGAAACAAAAAACTGTTTTTAACTGATCATTTATTTGTTCACTGCAGCTTTCAAATAATGTTTGCCTGGTGTTTTGTGTTTTATTAATTTCATTAAGGATGAAATATTTCATTATTATTACTTTTTACTCTAAATATATTATCGTTATCTGCTATCATTAATATTGTTGTTTTCTGCTGTTGTTATCTGCCTATTTTAAAACCAGTCAATTTCCCATCATGCTTTGCTCCTGCCAGTCCCAGATGTGTCGCCCTCAAAGGCAGAGGAGGAGCGTCAGGCATCCATTGCCATGGAAATGTGGATGAAGGACCGGTTCAGGACGGGTGTCCAGAGGATGAAGGCAGAGTTTGATAAGCGGGACCTAGATGGGTCTGGAAAGGTACAGAACTGATGGCAAACTTGTTTGGATAGCCAGTAAAAAACTGGTTCTGTTCTGTTCAAAAACTGATTCTGTTGTATTCTATTCAAAAACTAATTTCTATTCTAAACACATAAATACATAAGAAAGGAAAAAAGTGATTGTCCTTAGTTACCGATTTATGTTTTTGACTCAAAACTCACAGTAGAAGACATTAGGCAGTTACGGAATTACCTTAAAAAGTCATTTTAAAATACAAATATGAGGCTTCCTGAATGGACATGTTTGAAAGTTGAGGTCTACAATTTCTTGTGGAGCATTGCTAATTTTTGTGTGACATGCAGGAGTTACCCGGTTAACCAGCTCAGTGTGGGTGGGGGCTGGAAAACACACACACGTAATATCACAAATAAATAAAAAGCCGAAAAGATAAATGACTACTCTCACTTAATAAAGAGCATAGAAAAAAACATCTGTAAACAAAAGCTGTCAACACATGAATTACATTTTTATAGGCTACAGAAACTGCAGAGTCATTGGACATTCACAGAGTCATAACTCTTAACAAAGCTGATGACTAAGCTGACGAAAGGCAAGTCTAATATGTAGCAGTCATTTTCAGTTCTGACTAACGCAGATAAAAACCAAATATTCCGGACTGCAGACAGAAGCAGGACGAAATCTAATCCAGAACACCTATTCTAGCAGAGTTTAATGTCAGTTTGTGTCTTTCATCTGTACACTGTAACAAATGCAATAATTTAACTGCTTATAAATGACTATTTATCACTTAGAATTCTATTGCAGGGTATTTAGGCATCTTGATGATTATGTATTTCCAAACTGGTGCTCGCATATAGGTGTTTCAGCCTTTCTGCACCTGTGTTCCTGTTAACAGTGTGTTTCTTGCACACAGGTGAGCAGCGAGGATTTCCTACAGGTGCTTGCCACCTTTGACCTGCAGCTGAGGAGAGAGCACCTGGGACTCTTCCTTTCCCGCTGTGGTATGGAGCTCCGAAAGGGCGGTGTGGACTACACACGTTTCCTCCGCAAATTTCAAGACCGAAGCCAAGATGGTGTCACACACAAGATCATCTCCAACCCCAAACACCGGTCAGACAATCATTATACTCAATTATCCATTTGTTTATTTATTTATTTATTTGCAGAGACATTTATTTGCTGGAAAGAACCATTCATTTGCCCCTCTGTGGTGGAGAATCTGTTACATGTGTTCAAAATGTAATTGCAAACAAGATCTCCAGATGAAGTATATGCACTTGCATGCAAAGCCTTGAATTAAGGTTAAATTAAGTAAAAGTAAGTCATCATATTCGCTATATGGAATAAACTGAAATATGTAATTTGTCATTATAGTTTAGAGCACAACATCTATTTATTTTCAATGAAAATAGAAGAAAGTATAAGTGTAAAAAAGGGTCTTAGTTATTGTCTGTGGTGGAATTGCAATGATCAAAACTAGGCATCTGGGTGCATCCTATTATTGGAAATGGCCAGGGATGAAATCCAAGCCTTATGCTAAGAATGCACCGATGCTCAAATCACTGTTTTTTGTATGTTTTTTTTTTTTTAGTTCTTTTTAGGCGACCCTTGATATCCAAATATATGTAAATGCTAATTCTGCACAGGCATGAAACTGAAACCTGAACCTGACACGTACCTGCCACTATGAGACCCACTCCGATTAGGACCGGCTGGTACAGCTAAATCAGAAACCCATGACGTGGTTTTATAGTTCTTTGCTTTGTTAGTAGGATAAACTGTCCACTTCAATGTGTATTTACTGTAATGAACTGACAGTATTTATTATCAGTATATATTGTCCAAATTCCAGCTTTTACATACTACTGCATACAAAAGTTACCCAAATTCAGTGTCTCAGCCAGACTCAACTCGACACTCTGGGTAGCTTGCTTCTAAGACGAAGACATTACCAATAGAATGGGGTGCTTTGGAGTAGCTACACATGAAACTGAGGTCACCATACCTACGCCAGTCATTGGTTTATAGATGTGGTGCTGTTGAGCAATGGAACTGCATACCCTGTAGTGATGGAGCTCCATCCAGTATCTTTAACATGAGTTTGAGTAATCCAGAACTGATCATCCAATATCAGTACCTGACCTCACTAATGCTCTTGTAGCTGAATGCAATCAGTCTATCCTCACAGTAATGTTCCAATATATAGTGTAAAGCCTTTGCAGAAATTAGAGGCTGTTACTGCCGCAAACCTCTTCTGACTTACTCCTGATCTTCTCACAGTAGAAATGTAATATGAGCAGGTGTACTTATACCAGATCACACTCTCAGCTCTTCCTCACAAAAGCAGCAGCTCATCAAACAAAGCAAACAGTCTGCGGAAAAAAAAATTCTCCTCACTTCATGAAACCGCCTCTCTGCTAACAGGATTCCCAAATTACACACGGCTACAGAGATTTCGGCTGCTAACTCTTGTACTCAAACTAACTGTGGCTGTAACAGGCTTACGGCCATAGTTCTGCCGTGCCCTGGGTCAGGCTGGGCCAGCAGCTGATGTCCACAGCTTAAAGGATTTGGGGACAACTGAAGGGAAAAACGGCAAATACCGCGAGCAGGAAAGGGCTCTGTCACCGTGGAGACGGTTGCTGAGGCTGTTGGCTAGGGCTTTTGGGGAAGGATCTGGGCGGATAGGAGTGTTAAAGGTCCGTACGAGTGTGCTCAAAGGATTTGTTGGTTGACAAAAGGTAGTTTTGCGGGTTAGCAAAACAGTTACTTTTTGCGGTTTTTGTTTTATGTGGACGTTTTTATTAATGAGTAGCTGTGCAGACGTATAGCCTGGTGCCCCGCATCACAGCCTTTCACCTTTTGGCTACTTAAAATGCAAAGTCTGACATCGCATTTAATCAGATATGATCAGAATTCAGTAACAAAAGTTTGTGATGGTGTGGTCACTGTGGTGGTCCCCCCCTGCCGAGGTGGTCTGCCTGGTGTCGTAGATCCTGATTCAGCTGACTGATGTTTGTTACTATAGCTCCCTCAGCAGGGTCGACCACCACAGTCACCACAACAACAGTAGTTTTATTAATGCACGGTTGTCCAATTTTCAAAGCAACACTTGAAATGTCTTTGGTAAAAAAGTGTGGTATCAATTGGCAATGCATATGGTATACTGTAGAGAGGGTATGCACGTGATGTCACAGCTGTCACTGTTCAATGTGAACACAAAATATCTAAAATGGTTAAGAACTGCTATGTAACTACACAATATTCATCAGCTTCGTGTTCAGATTTTCCAGTTACACCTTAAACAATGCTACTGTTGTAATGTTACTTCCTTACCCGGGGCTCCCAAATGTAACTGACTCCAGCTGCATATTGATTGCAGTTTGCAGAAACAGCTGGAATCCAGACACCGAGACATGGATTTACAGTTGCTATTTTGGGTCACGTTTGCTGGATTTTTGGGGTGAAAGTTATAAACTGTATTGACCGCTCAGAAGTTAAATATTCAGTATCTTTAATTTCTGTTTGTGTGAAATTCTGTGTATTCAGTTTAACTGTATACACAAAAACTGTAATTGTTTTGTCAGCATTTATTAAAAACATCCAAACATGATCTCTTGGGTTCTGCAGACAAAGTGAGAGGAGGGTCAGCAAAGTTAGCTAGAACAAAACCTGTTTTCATTATTAGGAGGAACTCCACAAAGCAGGTTTAGACAGTTAACCAGAGAACTTTGTAGATTTGGAAGTTTTACTTGGAACAGAGAAACACTGAAGATGATGAGAACCAGAATTTATATTGTATTGTTGAGTCCAACTACTTTAATTAATGTTTCTCAGTACAAGAGCCGTCAGCACTAGGTTTCATAGTGCAACACTCAGTAGTATCTTCCACAGTCCTAAAGTATATTCATACTAAAATGTATATCGTTCGAGTACTCAGAATAAATAGAGTTGTTAAAATGATGCAGTTACAGCAATCACAGATGTCATGATTTCGGACCCCATTCAGTCAGACCAATTCAAATTAGTAACAAGTGACTCTATGAATCAAAATTAGTGATATGTGTTACAGTATTACTCTGTGATTTATTTAAAACATAGAGCTGTTAGAGCTGTAATTAAGTATATTGTAATTAGCACATTACATTTATTATTATATTACACGTCCATTAAGTTGTGATTGTGAATTGCATGTACACTTTTCTAGTTAATACACAATGTACTTCTTCTGCTGTTCATGGTTTTATTATTATTATTATTATTATTATTATTATTGTGCTCGGGCAGGTTTCACTCTGTGGAGGACAGCCGTCATGGTTCCTCTGTGACTGAAGCAGAAGCCAAACTCACTCGCCTCCTGCACGCTGAATATCTCTCTCTTTTAGAAACCTTTCAGTGAGTACATCACCCTCTCTTTCTTTCTTTTCTCTCTTTCTCCCTCTCAACAAGTGGCCATTAACACATTTCAGAAGTATTTACAGGTGCCTTTCCCTCTCCTCATCTCTTTACTAGTCCATACGGACATTGTGTCTCACAGGTCAAAGGCTGATAGGGCCTCTTGGGTGTTTAATTAAAACTTTGTCGTATGAATGAAACACTCAAAGAGTGCTTTAAACCGGGAATGCTCCTTAAAGCCTAATATCTCCGTCCGCATGTGAAGCACTCCTCAACAGCTCGGGCTCCATGCCTCAATTACCGAAGCCTATTCATCTGCTGGAGCAGTGCTGGGATGATTTGTCTGCTGAATGCTTTTTAATAGCAGTGAGATGCAAGGAATGCCTTTTAATTGAACTCTTGTGTGTGTGCTTGTAGGAAGATCGATAAGCTCAATAAGGGGATCATTAGTCAAGAGGAGTTCAGGGCAGCTGTGGAGAACAGGTACAAATCTCTCCTCTCTCATTTTCTTTTTGTCTCCTCTTCGTGCCTCCTTTTCTTTTGCCACTCATCTCCTCCTCCTCCTCTTTCTCCTCACCTTTTTTAACCCCTCTTTTAATTTAAAAGGGGATTTCAGATATTTCTTTTTAAGTTGTGATGCAAACAGGGTCATTCAGAGTGGGTTGATGTAAAATGGTACATGTAGAGAAACTTACAGACTCAGATTTGTTTACAGTGGTGGTGATAGGCACCAGGAGTCTAATTGTGTTAAATGTTTGGTTCCTATTACTACCACTGTGAACAGTTTGAATGGTAGAATGAGGCATTTCACATCAAAACACGCTGCATGACTTTATTTACATCTTAACGACTTAATTATCCAGATATTCTGAAAAATATTGTGGGATTCTCCTTTAAAACGGTCGGCTTTCATGGACTGATTATTTAATCCAGTGTGATGTGCTGATGGTGTTTTTTTTAATCTGAAAATAAAACATTTTTAAGTTGGAGACCCACTAAATTAACACAACAGTGTGTGCCTGAAAGGATCATTTTATGGGACAAATAATAAAAATCTGTAACTTTTACTGTAAGCTAATGATTTAATTGCAAGCCATTTCTATTGGTCCAGTTGTACTGCAATTAAAAAATGACAATCATAGTGTTACAGTTTGATACTCATTGTATAATACTTGCCATGAAACATCACTATAAGATTTATGTGTATAATTCCCATGTAATCCGGAGTCCTTTTGGTGTTCCCATGATTAATATTTTGCGTATAGTAGGTTATTTTTCTAAATATTTTTTTGTCATTTTTCTTGTGATATCCATTGTTGGGAATGAGCTTTATGAACACAAGAAACATCAATGCTATGTTATGGTTAATACAGCCTTTTAGCATTATATAACAGCTACTGTTCTTTTCAAACCTCTTAGTGAGACTCTTATAATTTTTAAACCTCAGTCTTTTCTATAATCCAGTCCATCTGGACTACCAGTTGTACCAATTGTGATCACTCCCTTGGTCAGCGTGGACCAAGTCTATTAGAGCCCAAAGACATACAGGCAAAGTTATTCATAATGTTTGATAAATCAATTGGTCATTATCTGTGTTTTCTGGACCGAGGCAAGGTTGTAGTTTGTAGGAGTGTACGTGTGTGTAAGTATGTGTATTAGAGAGAGAGAGAGACGTTTAATCCTGTGATTGAGAGATTGGTCAGTGTGTGTCCAGCTCTGCGCCATGGTTGGGTGGAAAGGGCAGTTGACCTCCTGACCTCCCGACCCTACGATGTGTGATTGCCAATGAGTGGCGTATGCTGACGACCTTCTTTACCAGTCAACTCAGATGAGTGGACTCTCGGCCTGTGGTGCCCTCTTGGTGACCCTTGGGTGACCTCTCTCAAACTCTTTCCGCAGGTTTGGGCTAGTGATTTCCGACAGGGAGTTTGAACAGCTGGTTGACAGGCTGCCCCTTGACCGGCTCGGAAATGTGCAGTATGACATTTTTATGACAGCTTTCGACACAAGGTACAGCATTTTTACACCGGCCACGCTAAATTCTGGGTTAAAAACATAAAATCAAAGTACATCAAATTCTTTTCACTGTTCAAAGAAGAATCTCCCAAATTTCTGTTCTATTGGTCCAGTCATTATGACATTTTCACAGAATGTAAAGGAGTTCAAATAATGCGAAAAACTCATTTGTCATCTGCATCTCAGTGGTCCACACATCAGGCATCAGGCAGTTCTTGTCACATCTGTAGAATTCGGTCAAAATATATTTAGAAATTGTTGTTTATTTGTTTATTTAATTTTATTTGAATAAGGATAAATGAAGATTAAAATAACATTGGGAATTAAAAACTGGAACTCCAAACTGCCATGATTTGAGAGCCTTGAGGCTGAAGCTTTAAATGGTTCATTGTAGAGAGACTTACAGAATCAGATTTGTTTGCAGCGATGGTGATAGGAGATCCGGAGAGTCCACGTCTAACTGTGTTAAACGTTTGGTTGCATTTTTAGCTGTAGAATAGAGCATTTTGCATCAGACCACTCTGATTGACTTTATACACATCCTAATGGCTTAATTATGCAGAAACTTTGACAAAAAAGATGGAATTCCGCTGAAGCAGTCCACTTCCATGAATTAGTTACTGCAGTAAGATGTGCTGATGGTCAATATTAGGAATGTGGGCTAATTTTAAAGCTAAAAGCTCATTTAAAAAATGGAAAATACTACAAACATTCTAAATGTGATGTTATATGAAAATAACAAATCATGGGTTAATAGCAACAGCATGAATTACTGATAAAAGCCTTTCAGTGTGGAAAACAAATTTAGCTGATATAGCTAGTGTAGCTGATGTAAAGTCATGTATAAGGCTGTCACTTAAAAACTGTAAAACTTTTACAACTGGTCACTCTTAGAGTACAAATCTGAACAAATACATGTACTATATGAATACATATCTACTTTCATTACATTACATACATGCATACATTACATACATCTAATTACATTCCCGCAGTTCTCTTACCTGTTCTTGTATTGTTCAGTCCATCTTTCTTGGTCATTTTAAAACTGAAGTTAATTACTTAATAAACGGTCGTAGTTCCCTATAGTTTTATTTTATGTTGGCCTTTCAGTTCAGTTGCTTTAAACATTGAAGCTAATAAAACATTATGAACATTTATGTGAACACATTGCTTTGGAATTATTCATCATTTGCAGTACTGTTGGTTCCGAGGTGGAATGGATATCGCAAATAATAAATAAATAATGAATGAATGAATGAATGATAATTTAATAATTATAGATGTTAAAAGTAATACAGTCTAGCGTTCATAACATTTTTTATGAATTATGGCAAACCTAGATCTGTTTATATAGTTAGTATTATATCTTTGCTGTCCAAAAATAAACCAAGTATCTCCATTCTTTCTTTTTAGTTCTCTGCCCTTTACAGTGTTTGAAAAATGTGTGATGAATGCTCCAAAATTGTATGGAATGACATATTTTTACATGAGCTCACATTGAAGGTAAAGAAGGTTTTGCCCTCTCCTGTGAACTTACCATATAGTAGATGTTTAGATACGTGTGTGTTTACTAGAGAGTAGAATTTTGGATGGTTGAAGATTTTTTTTTTTGTGGAAGAGTTTGATTTAGATGGTCGGGTATAGTTGAGTTTACAAGGTCGGATTTGGGGATTAGATGTTGGCCACCCGTGGGGGGCTCATGAGAACTCCCCCAACCGTCCAATGAATGACCAACAATAACCAGTGCAATGTAAACGTTTCTTAAAAAGAACAGGGTAATGAATTTTAATCTGCAAGAGTAACAGCTCCTACACATGTGGTTTCAGTGGTGTGTGTCTAGGTTGGATTGGTTGGATTTTGGGCGGGGGGGGTGGCGGGGTGGAGGAGGAATAAGCTTAGCTTCTCACTTTTTTTCTTCTGTGTGTGTGTAGAGGATAAAGACCTAGAAAACCAGCCTGGCTTAGTTGACAGGTGACAAGGGTTATATTGAATGGAGATTTTGTAATACCAACAGTGGGGGAAAAAGCCTGGGTACCAAGGGACCTCCTGAATGGAGAGAAAGGGGAAACTTTAGAACTGTTATAAAGACCCTCCAGGCCTTACCAATGACACCACCGCTCTCTCTCTCTCTTTCTCTCTCTCTCTAATCAATGCTAAATCATTGCCATTCTATATATAGGCTGATCTCAGTCTCAGTAGTTCCTGTGTGGCATTCTCAATACTTTGGTGCAAAGTTTTGTCATGTTGGTCTAACAAAACCTAAAGCATTCAGTCATGTATCCATATATAGATGAGTGTTTTTTAAGAAAGTTGGGTATCTGTTATAAGAATCCTTCTCCACATTTGTTCAAAGTCAATACTCAAAACACTTTTCAGACTTTGTTTTGATTTGAATGACCCTAATAGGTTTATTTTATTTAAACAAATGGTTGGTCAATTGAATTACTAAGAGAGCAATCATAAAACTTTATCAGATGTTTTGGTATTGGCTGTTTTGATAGTGACATTTTAGATTTAAAGAAAGTGCTAGCCAGTACATGACTAGCAAACATAGCTTTGAACAGTTGAACACTGTCTCTACTGTACAAGTAATTTTCTACTGTATACAGTTTTAATGTTCCACACTGATTTTCAGACTTTACCACACATTTACTTAGTTACAAAACTATCTAACTGCTTCCTGTGTGACCATGAAGGACAGGGATGCAGTCTCACATCCTGCTCTACAGTGCAAGGGTATGGCTAAAATAAGGTCCCACCTACAGACTAAAACTCCATGTGTTACAGTAGTGACATGAAAACCTGGGACAGTATATTGGGCCAAGTTTTTGTTTTATTAAACTCATCTTAAATCTAACTCCAACTTCTGGCTTTCAGCTTCATTTTAAACAAAATAAAAGAAAGTGGAAACACAAGTGTAAATATGGAGGTCAGGGTTTGGGACAGGCATCTGAAAGAAAGTACCCTATAAATGCCAATTTCATATCTATTAAGATTAGCCCTTTGTCTGCTAATTCCTTTAGTTTAAATAGACCTATCAATGTGTAAGGTCTGATTACTTCCTTATTAAAAAATATAAATATCATTAATTGGTTATTTACAGTGGGACCACATTTCGGTCATTTTTGCTAGAATGGTCCACATATTATTTTATTAGGATGCCCTTATTTACCGTCCACTGAATATTATGTTTTTTTTTCTAATTAATTCTTTACCATTTCATTTATTTATAAGAATGATGAAAACCATGTGTAACAAAACATATAAAATCATGTTTTAACTTATTGAAAAGTTGTCTGTGTGGTAGTCAGTACCTGTTTTATGTTTTGTTCTCCTTGTGGTGTTTCTGCAGAGTTAATAAAGAATGGTATGTATCTGTTCAGAGAGCAAATTAACCTTTATTACATATACAGTATTACTATGCAGTTACAGCTCTTATCAGTACTCGTCTTACAGCAGTTGATGTATAGGTCTGTTGGTCTGTCAATTTTAGGTTGCTTTGGAGATTTCTGCAGTCAGAAAATTGCTCTATTCAGTTTGGATTGGTTTATCAGGGGAGTATCTGTGTTTTACATCCTCCTCAAAATTGTGCTTCTGAACAGCAGTGAAATCATCACAGCGAGTTCCTAGCAGGTTTTATTTTCTATTAGCTTTAATGATGTTGATGTTGTTGCGTGCATGTGACTATGATATAATATGAGAGAAAATACCTTCAGTTGCTCTTACAATTGGCTGTTTAATCAGCCTGTGGTATCTTTCTTTTCTGATTGACTTTATTTTCTTTATTTCTCTTCCTGCTAATGCTCTGCCAGTAAATTCCACCATCCAAATGGAGTACATTTGTTTAGTGTGAAATGTAAGAAATTAAAATGTGGCGAGATCCTGTTCTAACTCACAGTATATAAACTCTGTATTCTCTTCTCTTCTCTTCTCTTCTCTTTTTTTCTCTTCTCTTTAATTATTTTATCTTATCTTTAATTCAGTGATCTTGATTTATCTTCTCTTCAATTATCTTATCTCTCTTCACTGTATCTTGTCTTCTCTTTATTTCTCTTCTGTAGTTATCTTCAATTATTCTGTTTTCTTTTCTTTTCTTCAGTCATCTTCTCTTCATGTCTTGTCTTCTCATGACTTCTC
>CM067500.1:2146978-2208607 GCA_034552555.1 Semaprochilodus insignis
TCTTATTTTTTCTTCTTTTCTCTTTTCTCCTCTCTTCAGTTCTCTTCTCTTCAGTATTTTTTTCTTCTCTGCTTTCATTTCTCTTTAATTATTTTTTTTGGTTTTTCACTTCACTTCTCTTCTCTTCTCTTCTCTTCTCTTCTCTTCTCTGGTCTTCTCGCATCTTCTCTTCTCATGTTTTCTCTCCTTGCGTCTTCTCTTTATTTTTCTTCTCTTCTTGTCTCTTCTTGCCTCTTTTCACAACTTCTCGCATCTCCTCTCTTCTCTCCTCTTCTCCTCTCTTCTCTTCTGTTCTCCTCTCCTCTCTTCTCTTCTCTTCTCTCCTCTTCTCCTCTCTTCTCTTCTGTTCTCCTCTCTTCTCTTCTCCTCTCTTCTCTTCTCTTCTCGCATCTTCTCTTCTTGCATCTTCTCGCATCTTCTCACATCTTCTCTTCTCGCATCTTCTCTTTATTTTTTCTTCTCTTCTTGCCTCTTTTCACCTCTTTTCGCAACTTCTCTTCTCATTTTTAAACAAGTAACTTTCCATACTTCTTTATTCTTCAGGGCCCCCCCTCAGTGTTTGTGTGGTCCCTTTGCTGAGAAGGTGTGTGTGTGTGTGTGTGAGAGAGAGAGCGAGAGAGAGAGAGAGAAAGAGAGAGAGAGCACAGTCCGTGGATGGGACTTTGTCAGATATTCTTGTGGGAACCCCAAGCCTCGGAAAGCCCACCATGCTCCATGATGTCCGCAAAAAAAAACATTTTTGTTTTTTCCCCTCTCTGTCTCTTTTTCTCTCCACCCATTCAGGGCTTTAATTTTTATTCATGGGGACCGGGGGGATATTGAGGCGGGCTCAGCGACAGAGAGGATAACCGCTTAAACTGGGTCCAGGCCTCAGCCCAGCGGCCGGCACAATGGCCACAGTGTTGGGGTGGGTCGGGACGGCTCAACACATTCTGCCTCTGTCAGGGGGAAAACGGCTCTGGATTACCATCTCATTAATACCATCCATGACTTTTGTTCAAAGAGCGACTTGTGTAAAGTGGCCGTGTGTATGACGGGTAATCCGCCCAGCCTGCAGCTGTAGGGAGGTGGACACGCACACACACGCACATACACTTGTACACGCTAGTTTGTATTCCAGTGTTTCGGGTTTTTCCATGTCCTTCTGTATGGCTGTAGCTAAATGCTGCAGTGCTCCACCTAATGCATGCCTATGGCCTGGCCAAAATAGAGTACAGTATGTTTTTATGAATATATCATGCATTTACACTCCCAGGCAGAAAATGACCAATCCCAAGATGGCAAATGATTTTAGTCTTAACAACAAATCATTAGTTAGTATGGGAACTTTGCCCTTTAGTCTCTTTAAATAGTAAAGTTTTGTGGATCAACTTGTAGACAATCTTTTACAGAAAGAAGAGTTAATATTGTTTCGCTCAGCACTGATGCCTTCAAAACATTGCCAAGTTACTTTGTGTTAAATGTAAAACAAAATATTCTCTGGTCAGTCAGTAAAAAAACACTGTACTTGTAAATGTGCTGTTTACCTGGGTTTAGGGCAACGCAGTATGCCAAATACTGAATAAAAATCATTGTATTTATTTGGTTATTGTATTGTTATTATATTCTACAGTGAATTTCTGTAAGCTATTCAGCAAGGTCCTCGTTCAGTAACTGGAGCTTTATGAGAGCCTTTGCAATCAGCTTGAGATACAATCAATCCCTTTGGTTTGATCATCTTGGTTATTGCTACTCCAACTGCAAAAACAATCACGATTTTTTTTCAAAAGATCAGCTTTGGCCTCTTGTAGTTCTTCTGTTTAAAGCTCCAGCTTACTTATGTCAAGCAGCCAAACGTTCCCACGTCTTTTATGTCATCCTGCTGGCATTAAGTTCTTACATAGAGCTAAATACACACACACACACACACACACACACACACACACACACAATGTGACTTCCCCTCCAGTCATGATAGTGAGGAGGATGATGGAACTAAAAAACAGATACAAGTAGCAGTCAGACTGAATAGCAGAGAAAGACTTATCTATTCCACAGTTCCACTCAGAGCCTCACACACACACACAATTGCACACACAGAGGTTCGTTTTCACAATGTGAAGACACACACATACACACATATATATATATCGTTGCTGTCCAAAGATAAATCTATCTCCATTTTTGTCGATTTTTACTCGTATGCATCATTTGAACGCAACAAATGATATATATACAGCTCACATATATACACATTGCTCAGAAACCTGAGACTTCTGTCCTATATGTAAATATCATAATAATGTCCATATAGTTTTACTCTTTAATCATTTTACAAGCCAGGTCCCTTTTGTTGCTATGGCTCTGCCGTTTATTAGATTCAGAATTCATGGCCCAAAATGTTTGCACATGTAAGGAACAGTGCAAACTTTGTGCATACTGTGTTGCGTCATTCAGTGGCTCACAACATAAAGTAGTTAACAATGTACATTTATAGTTATAGAATTTATATATATATATATATATATATATATACACAGTCACATATACATCCTCTGCTTTTAGCTGTCTTCACTACAAAGTCAACACGTTTTGTCCTTAATACACACACACACACACACACACACACACACACATAGTGTAGTATCTTTTGGCCCATGTATCCTTGTTCACACATTGCCCCACACACACCCACACCCACACACACACACAGAGCTTGTTGGAGCCAGGTCTTTTGGCCCTTGTATCCTCATTCGCACATATTTTTACACACACGCACACGCACACACACACACACACACACACACACCTCTCTCCTCTCAGATGGTGGCCCAGATTAGGCAGACAGGAGATAAACGTGCATCGAGTCATTCTCCTCCTTTCCCTCCCATGGCTTATTCCCTCCCTCTCACCATCCGTCCATCTATCCCTCTATCCTCGCACGGGACCAAAGAAAGAGAGAAATAAGCCACTCATTCATCCGTCCGTTATCTCTTAGGGTGTCTTGTCTCCGCGAGTGACGGGGATCATTCTTCTCTCCCGATCCGTCTCTCTGTCTTTTCTCTTTCTTCTCCCCCTGCAAATCCTTCTTTCTCAGGCTGTGGAGAACAGTGGGAATGTGGGGAGTAAAAACGATCACTCGTTCGCTTCAACAGCACCCTGGTTTTACTAATGATAGATCCTCGTGAGCTGGAGTGGAGCTTGAACATGATTCCAGTGGCTGTTGACAAACAGCTAGATGGTTAAATGCATGTTGAATTAGGATGTGTTTGTTCAATTAAACAAAGAAGAAAAATGAAACCAAAGCATGACCTGCGCTATTTTGAGTGTAGATTTTGACTTTCTACCTGGTTATATCCAAATAAAACTTTTAAGTAAATGTTTTTGGAAGTTCTATACAAAAGTGTGTAAGTTTAAAGGATCTCCATATAACATGAAGGTTCTGTATCAAGGACAACCAAGCCCAAGAGCCTTTATTCGTATGACTGTCTCATATGTTCGTTAGATAACATAATCCAGTTTGCTAAAGCTGGTTATGTTGCAGGTTTGTTCTTTTAGATAATGACTGGAGGTAGATTGTTCAAATTTCTTATTGGTGGCATGTTGATAACTGAATGATTTAGGCGTTAGCAGCTTCTTTTTAACAGCTGTTAACTTGAGGAGCTGTTCGCTAAACATTTCCATTGGGTGTATCTGTTTCTTTATTCAAACTGTTTCATTGTTCGACCTATATCAGTATGAGGAGAGTAGATGATTCAGAATAAGTGATTTAAATGCCATACTGACAATGTTAGTGCATGAATCAGAAACCAAACTAATTAAGGTCACACAACTGATTAATTAGAAGAAGTAAACTTCTTATGTTTTTTTTGTTTGTTCTGTGTTCTGTGCACTTGAAAATTAACCACACTGCATTCTGTCACAGTTTCTCAAATGATTTTATTTAAGCTTCTTATGGATTTCAACCATATTCAAGGGACTGTATGAATGTTAGTTATTGACCGTGTTTTCTGTATATAAATAATCACACTGCAGTTCATAATTTAAAACTATTGGTTTCAGCATTTGCTGGTATTTGCTATGAACGGGCGCTGTGTGGAAAATCTGGAAGCTTTGGGCCGGCAGACAATGTGAAATCAGAAGACTGTGGCTGTCGCAGCGAGTTTGTCTACATGTCGTTGCTTCTGTGGTATTTTTTTACCTCGACTTGATTGAATGGTGGCCTTTTATAGCAGCAAAATGTCATTCTCGCACATTCGTTCTGCACTGACACTATTTTCTTTCATGTAATCACTGTTACGGCGAGTTAACGGCAGCATGATTGGATTAGAGGCTTCTGTTGGTTGAGAACATTCCTTGCACACTGACGTAGTGGGGAGAGACAAACCTCAGTAGAAGGTTCTGAGAGAAGTTTTGCCTCCTCTCCCAAAAGTGTCTTTATTTGAGGACCCTGAGATCAGCTGGGCTGCATCTTTTCTAATGCTTATAGTTTTCTTTGGGTCAGAGTAAGAGTGAAGGAGGGCAGGGCCAAAAATGTCACCCAAAGACGTTTGTATGTTTATTTTGTTTATTTATTTGATTGATTGATTGTTTTTCCCAGTGGTGTCAAGTTGGCTGATATGAGCAACACACCCATGCAAGATATTCTGACAAAATATTATACTTTTTTATGTAATGTAAATGATAAAAGGTTTGTAGCCATAAAATCCACTGACACACTATTTCAGTCTAAGCTTAAGTGCTAATCACAGACCTACGCCTAGAGTGGACTGATAATTTATTAGGATTCATTTCATCTGTCTGACTGGGCACTGCAGAATTTGTAATGATGTATAAAGGTTTTATATGGAGATTATATGGCAGGGATAGTTGGGGCCAGTTACCTAATGAGCCACAAAAGAGATAACCTGTCAGCCTTAAGTAAGCAAAGGGTGTGTGTGTTCAGCGGTGGTCCAGTGATGTGACTTGTCTAGCAAGTGCCTGTCCAGGACCCTGCTGTGCTGGTTTTGTGGTGGTGTTGTTGGACAGCGGTGTCCTGCTGAGGTGGCTGTAGTGGGTCAGCAGGGTCTGAGACCCTCCCTCCGTCTGTCTGACTGCTGTCACTGCTCAGCCTGGTTCAGTTCAAGAAAATGATGTGGATATTAAAATTCTTGGCTGCACGTCCCTTAAACCAGATTACCAAATCATGTTCCGAAGAATGAGGTCTATAGGCTAGTCTTTTTTATACCTACAGTATATCTAAATTCTTGGTATTAATTTGATATCCTATTTATAGTGTTTGGGACGTTCTAAATTACTGAACAAGAGCTTAACTTACTAAAACAATGACATATTAACACCAGTTTTACTAGTCATTGAAACTTCCTTTGAAGCCTCCATTAAAACCTGTTACAAAGAGATGGCACCTAGGATGTCCAACTTTCTCAAAAGCATCTGTATTGTAAGTTACCTTTGGGAGGTTTAAAGTTTAAAAGCTATGATTTGATGTGTTTGAGGATCATGGCCGAACTGCTTTGAGTCAAGTTTTGACTGGGACGTAATTCATCTTCATTTTTACTCTCAGACACACACACAAACACACACACACACACACACACACACACCAATACATAAATAAACAAACTTGAATTCCAAAGTCCTTGATACAGGATTTAAAACATCTTATTAAAACTGAGAGCAATTTCTTTTCCTTACCTGTATTGTAATTATAAGTTGAATTGCTATTGTTTTCTATAAATTGAGGGATGAGTCTTTTGTTGGTCAAGATGACCAGTATATAATTTTTTTCTGGTCTGCCAATTATTGGTGATGTCACAGATTACGAATGTTTGGTTGCTTCTGATTAGTCAGATTAATCTAAAAGCAGTCCACAGTTAGGTTATTGGGTTGAATTCCCGCTTAAAGGGAAATTCTGCTGAGATTAACTTTTCCAAACCTTCAGTGAACCTATAAATGTCCTCTGAGTTTTTGTATGTATTGCTTTTGATGGTCAAACCTGAAAAAGATGTTGTTTGGGTGGGGAGCACTATTCTGCTTTATAATGCCCTGAATGTACCCCTCGGCCATGCATGGATTAAAATAAATGGATTAACACAAATTTCAGGCCAAAACTTTAGCACACAACTACTGTAAAGTCTAGCATCAGGCAGAGTATTCATAACCACTTTGTGTAATAATTTTCTGTGCGGGAGCTTTTAGTGGCATTAAACTCAGATGTCTGATTCCATTCACACCTGCTGTGAACAATTCTGATGCAGCGAGGAGGCACTTCACACCAAACCACTCTGAATGACTTACTCTACATCTTGACCATTTCATTATGTTTGAAGAAGGAGTCCCCTTTAAAAGATGCAGTTTATCAACATTGATAATAATAGACTATAAGACTATAATGGAAATTGATGCTTTTGTGATTTGTAAATTTCACTTTTGATTGCAAACGGTGATTGCAGTATAAAAATTAGTAATCTTTCAGCCCTAGTGATTACTGTAGTAAGTGGTACAAAAGTGTGTCATTTGATGTTTTGCCTAATGAACTTTTGGGCAAGTTATATGCTCTTTGATGTGTGCAGCAGCCATTCCGAAAAAAGCTTCGACAAGAACTTGTTTACCACTGTGTCACATCACCTTTCCTTAACAACAGTTTATGATCATTTGAGGACTCAGGACATGAGTTAGCAAAGGGTTTTGCTGTTCCTCAGCAGCACAATCACACAGACCTTCAAAAGTAATCTCAAATAGACTTACCTATGGACAGGCACAGGTCAGGCTTTAAGACGGATGCTGCTACTGTTTTAGCTATACACCATATCCATTTTATACATAACAGTACGTCAGTACAGTATCGCTTCAAACATTAACTCACGCTCACTCTCTAATGCACATGCACGCAAACTTCTTGTGGCGTGGGTCAGTCAGTGTCACTGCCTCTAAGTGCACTCAACTACAATCACCGTCCTCCTCTGATCCTCCTCCCTCTCTGTTTCCATTCCACTCCCCTTTTCTCCTTATCCTTCTTTCTCTTTTCTTTCTATCCCTGACACCTCTCCCTCTGCTAGCCCAAGCGCGTTTCTCCCTTCTCCCATCCGTGACCTCTCCAGCCAGTGGTCCGCCCACACCGCCCTGCCATGGCCCCTGTAGAGTCCTGGGACACTGGTCTGAGGCCTGGGAGTGGCCAGGCTTTTCCCAGGACAAAAGAGCCCAGCACCGCTGGTCACTCGCCCCGGTCCGCATCAGATCAGCCAAGCGCACAGGGAGCACATTAACCCGGCTGTGGTTTCTCACATGCTTCCTCTAACCCTCCATCAGGGTTAGCAGGTCATTTAGGACCTGCTGGAGAAAACTTTAAAAATCTACCTCGCTCTTTATCTAACTTAATAGCTACTTGACCCCCTCTGCCATCATCCTGCACCATCACCTTCTGTAGCACAGCTAACGTGCAAACGGCTATTCTCATGAAACCAAAAACCTCAAACCAATTCCATCGACTTTTAATAGTCATAATAATCATGCAGATGAACAGAATATGCAGATAAACAGATCTTTTGTGAAACATATATCATCGCTGCCCAAAGAAAACCATGTCCATTTTTGTTGAATTGAATTTTCCTGTGTTATCGAAACCCAGTACCTTTACATTATGTGAAGATTTCATGCTGAATGCACCAACAGAAATGCTCCACAATCACTTGGAATAAAACTATTTTACCCTAACTTACACTGAAGGTAAAGAATGTTTTTCCCCTGTACAGTGACTGTTTTGGAGAGCTAAATGAGAATCTGGTCACTCTACCTGAATAATTCTACTAAAATGTACTTTAAATCAATTGACCCATGTGCAGTTACTTTTAATAACTCAAACAGGCATCACTGTATATTGAGAAGCGATAACATTTTTAGTCATTGTCATTTTTTCTGTCTTTTATATTTGTCATGTTTGTGGGAATTCTGGTAATGAGTTATGCTCATTGATGAAGACGGGCACATTTTTCTACTATATTATAGTTGTTTTTATATTTTTCTCTGTGATCTCTTTGAATTATTTTTGAAGAATGCATCAAGTATTCAAAAGGACAAAGGTTTTAAAGGCTCTCTCATCTCTCTTATCTATCTCTCTGTCTCTATTTAGAAAAGGAGTTCCCAGTCTCTTTGAATCTGCCAAGACTACTGGACATCCTGACTTCTCAGAGAAAAACCAAGATGAGGAAGAGGAGAAAAACATGAGGGGAACAGAGCGGCGTGTCAGTGAGGTATGCCTAATATAACTGTTATCAAAGTATTTCCAGCTCCTCTGACACAAAAACAGTAAATCAATCAAAACAAATCATGTTATGAAGAAACTTGTCTGAAATGCTCTAGGTCTGAATGAATATTCGCTGCCTTATGCCTGGCCCACCTGTGGATAATCAGGCCTTTTTTGAGGCCAATAACCACAAAAGGTGTCCAGGTTTAACTTTGGTCTTGATCGGTTATTTTCTACAGGCAGCACACCTGATTTAATTTACTGAAGGATTGATTGGCCAAACTAGGCACCTGTGGGTAACTGTAAATACTAGGCTTCCTCGAGGAGAGCTTTGGAAATTATAACAGAAGAAATTAAATTAGAAGCAACACTATTTCACTGAAATTAAAGAACAACAAAAATAAACATAAATCAACAGTACATGTCACTGCTGTCGGAACAGAAAAAGGGACTCATCTTTTTGGAAGTTTTATGGAGAAATCCAAGTAATTTTGGGTGATTTTTCTAGGTCGATTTATCATAAAATTTTGACAAAAACTGAAGGACAATTGGCCTTTTCAAATCATGTCAAAAAATCTAAACGCAACAAAGATGACGAGGACATGTAGTTAAACCAGATAATTGGAAAGTGTACTTTTTGTATCAGTCTTAAATTAAAGAGTCTTTCTAAACAGTCTTTCTTTTTTGGTTACAGAATAAAAAAAACTAAGCCTATAAATGATTTATTTTTAAATACAAAAAAGCATTTTAAGCTACAACATGAGCTCACATGCTTTCACATGACTTTTAATTCTGTATTTTCCTGCAAACTTTCTCCTTAATAGGGACAGCTGGGTCTCATTTACATAAAAAAACAATTGCAGACGTGCAATCAACCCTTCAGAGTTATTATACTGTATAGCACAAAATATTTTACTACTGATTTGTATGATTAATTTGTATGACCTTGTGCATTGTGGATTTTGATTGGATCTTGGACACTGGTGAAAATACTACAGTGTTAAAAAGACACCCATGCGCTAATCACAGTCACGGAGACTTTATAAATGAGTTTTATGAATCTGCCCCATAATACCTTGTTGGGTGACCCAACCCTCCAAATGTCAGATACTGTTCACAACCTGTTGCACCAAACTGTATAAATATGTAACTAATATGTAGCACAGTTTTGAAATACCGCATGGCGTGTTGTTTGAAAAGATGTTTTGTCTTGAATCTTTTCATCGAGTATCAAAACATAGCCCAGCAGACTCTTGGAAAGTGGTTGTGAAGTAACTTAGCAGTATCAGATAGTGTATAAGCTTGTATAGGCAGAAATATGTTTTGTGTGTGTGTGGCAGCTCTTCAGGCTGATCAGGAGGATTGTAGCCCAGCAGTACAGAGACGTGGTGAGAGAGTTTGAGGAGCTGGATGAGAAAAACACCAGAAGACTCACTCAGGAGGACATGTACCAACTCCTCAAGAGGTATACTTCTACACACAGGACAAGCAAAACAGTGCACTTTAAACTACTGTCACAATTTAAAATGGAACATTTTTCTAAATAATCTCTGATGCTTGAATTCCTAAAATAATATACTTTTGAATAAATCATTCCTTCAAACATTAGGAATTCAGATGCATAGTTTATCATTTTAAAAAAGTGTAGTAAAACAATTTAATCCAGCACTCATTGTCCTGAAAAGGTTGCGCTTATATTTGAGCTTTTTAAGAATGTCTTTCTAGTTTTGAGTGTAATGGTATTGTATCTGTGTTCCTGTTCAGTTAGTGATAACATTTACGGGCCACTATGCACTCATGTACACATACGTGTCCTCCCTCTCTCAACAACAGCAGCAATCTCACAAACATGCACTCTCAGTCGGATTATAGGGTGGGTTGAAGATCACTCTTCATTGTGTTTTACCACCATGCAAAATCTCTGTATTTCTCCATGCGTTCCTCTGCCCTGCGTCTCCCACAGTCAGCCCCTGTGACACAAGCATCCCTTGTGCAGCTCACAGGACAACTCCTCCCCTCTGCAGGGCAGATCAGGGGGCTTTCGGGCTCTTTTGTGCTCTAAGACAAAGAGATCGGAAAGTAGGCCCTTTCTCTTGGCAAATGATGCCTTAATTGTGCAAGTTAACAAGCCTGCTCTCTTTCCCCCCCATGAATAACAATATGCTCAGGCTGAGGATGCTTGGCACGGTGAGGCTTTCTGTGCTCTTCACTGCTCACTCGCCTTTTACACGCTCCCATAGCGCACCTGCTTTTCTATAGGCTGTGTCCATATACTCTATCTATCTATCTATCTATTTGTCTATGTAGCTGTCTGTCTGTCTGTCTGTCTTTATGACTGTCTATCTGTCTGTCTATCTAGCTGTCTATCTAGCTGTCTGTCTATCTATCTATCTATCTATCTATCTATCTATCTATCTATCTATCTATTTATCTATCTGTCTGTCTGTCTATATGACTGTCTATCTATCTAGCTATCTAGCTGTCTGTTTATCTATCTGTCTGTCTGTCTATCTATATGACTGTCTGTCTGTCTGTCTATCTATCTATCTATCTATCTATCTATCTATCTATCTATCTATCTATTTGTCTGTGTAGCTGTCTGTTTGTCTGTCTGTCTGTCTTTATGACTATCTATCTGTCTGTCTGTCTATTTATATGACTGTCTGTCTGTCTGTCTGTCTATCTGTTTGTCTGTCTATCTATCTAGCTATCTAGCTGTCTGTTTATCTGTCTGTCTGTCTATCTATATGACTGTCTGTCTGTTCGTCTGTCTGTCTTTCTGTGTGTCTGTCAGTCTGTCTGTCTATCTATCTAACTGTCTGTTTGTTTGTCTGTCTGACTGTCTGTCTGTCTGTCTGTCTGTTTATCTGTCTGTCTGTTGTCTGTCTGTCTATTTGTGTTTTACTTTCCCTCTTCCACATTCTTAACTTCAGCCTGTCTATCCTTCTTGTTTTTTTCCTCCTGTCTCTTTATGCCTTTCTCTCACTCTTCCTCAATTTACTCATTTGGCCTCTCTTTTTTCTTGTCCCTTCCTTTTATTCTTTACTCTCTTCAACTGTCATAACACAACTCATTCAGCTAAACCAACGGAGCTGCTTTCTGGGCTTGTTTTTTCAGGGCACAGATTAAAAGCCTAGTCCTGGTCCAGAAAAGGCCTTTCAACCCATAATCTCCATTCAAAGTGTAACTTAATCTGTGTCTACACCAGCCGCTCTCTCACGAGAAACTCTCCCTGCCTTTAACGCCCAGCATCCACAAATGATTTATTTATTTGTTTACCTCCTCTCTCGGTCCGCCAGCGCTTCCTTTGACCCTTTTATCGTTCACTTTTCTCTCTCACCCTGATTTCTCTCTTGTTTTTTTTCCTTCTCTCCTCCATCACCCTCTTTTATCTCTTTATTCATTTTTTTTCTCCGATGCTGGGATGTGGCCTAAAAGGAACGGGGAGCCAAATGAGGGGTGGGGGGGGCATCGCGATTGGATTTGCATAATCTGTGGCGTGGCCCTGGCAGAGAGAGTGAGAGAGAAAGAAGGAGAGAAAGAGGGAAGAGACAGTGCCAACCAGGCCAAGGTAGAGTGTCCTGCGCCAGCTTTTAGATTAGTGACTCTTAATAGGCTTTGGAGCAGCCAAGTTCACAGAAGGTTTGGCTGATATATCTGTGCCAACATCTCCGCTTCCCGCCACGAAGAGTGTGTGAGAGTGTGTGTGTGTGTGACTGTGTGTGTGTGTGTGTTCTGACTGTGTGTGTGTGTGCGTGTGTGAGTGTGTGTGTATAAAACTGTTGCTTCTTTAATTGATTCTTACAGCAGACAAACATAAACACACAGGTTTGTTTTTGTTTAATGTTATAGTTTATAAGCTTGTGTCTCCATTTTTCTTGTTTTACATTTTTATACCACAATTGCAAATACCTTTACCAATGTATTGCATTTTTTCATGATAAATTGACGAATAGAAACAATCCATAATTTTTTGGAATATTTTGGGGGAAAAATATTGTTTGAAATTAAAAGTTAAGAAAGTTATTTTCTTCTTCAGTAAGTACCATTTTGGAAAGGTTTCTTTGTTACAGTGACAATGAAGCTATATATAAGAATAGCTATATATGAGTAGGATATGTAAGAAGCTATATATAAAAATGATATTCTCCTATGTATTATATCAGTTACTGTCATATAAAAACCTTTATACTTTCATATATACTTTTATTATTTTTTATTATTTTTATTTATTTATTTGGTTTTTTTTAATTGATTGCGAACACCAACTACCAACAGCATATGAAATACTATTATATAATATACTATCAATAAATGTAGTCCATCACAACATTGCTAGGAAAATAACTTGGAATAAAATGTCTTTTACCAAAAAGTAGCAAACAGGCTATCCTCTAAAATACTTGTAACGTGCTGAATCTGCCTAAAGCAAACCAAAAAGAACAAGAATCGAACAGCACTCATATAATATACAGTATATCTATTTGATTCAGTGTGTATATATGGAGAGAGAGAGGGAGAGAGAGAATGGATGAGTGTGCTGTTTAATGAAATCTCTTTACCTTACAAATAGAGTGTGTTTTCCTGCTTCTCCTATAAGGTTTACATTTTTCAGATACAGTGTTGTTTTACAGTAGTGACTGTTTAATGAGTTTTCACTGTCTAACCCTAAACTGAACCCAAAATGCAACCTCAGTACCCAGAAACAAAGGATTTGTCTTTGCCTTCCTTCAGTTTAAAACACTTTACAGTAAACTCCCTAAAAGACTTCCTGAAGCTTCTCACATACTCTTGTGCCTTAACAGTGACCTCTTCACTGGGAAATTCAACACAACTGTTGCATAAATGACCTTTTTATTTTATTAACGCCACTAGCCTAACTTTAAATCTCAGCAAAAAAAAATATTTGACTTCAAGCGAGCCAGCACCAATCACAGAAACGCTGGACCTTACCTAAGGACAGCATGCTTTATGTATTAGATTTTTAGCAGAGGACAACCTAACCTTTAAGGGGTCACTTCATATTTTTATACATATTTTAAAAAAGAAATACTAACGTGTTATGAAACTGGACACACAACCCTAAGTGGCCGATTTTGGGCGATTTTTAGGTCTGATAGGAAACAGATGTGTTTGAGTGCTTGCTTGCTGTTTCGTACAGACATGTTTTGTTTGCCGTCAGTTCCAACACCTCCATTCATGTCTGTTCTCACACGCTGTTATCTTTTCTTCTATAACGGTATGCCTGTGTGTGTGTTTGTATATGAGAGAGATGAGTTCTCTCACGGTGCTGGCCTTTCTTAAGCCACGGTTGGTGCCAAGGCCTTAAGATTACCGAGTGTGTGAGTGATGAGAAACTGTTGCTTCTATGCTTCTGGCTGCCAAGTCTCGGCTTAGATGCAGCTTGGGCAAAGGTGGGGGGTTTGAGAGGGAGGGGTGGACGGGTGTAGGGGGATCTAAGACGTCGGGAGATGGAGAACTGTAGAGAGATTTGCTTACTTAATCTTACTCACCACTAGGAATGTCAAAAGTATCTGCTCTTTGGTGCCTTTAGTTAAGCGAAAATAACAATAAAATGGTGACCAGTGCAGCTGCTGCTACAGCCAGTGTACTTATAAAGGAAAACACATATTTTCTCACTTTGAACTCGTGTAAAATACTGCACTGATTTATTCATCTACTCTATTATTTTGCTCTGCCCTCCTTTATTCAAAGTATATATTTGAATTGAATTAAACCTGTTGAACTGATTGGTACCATATGAACTGTTTTTGTAGGTGGAGCAAATAACACCCTTATTATTATTAATTATGATTATTAATAGGGGAGCTTTGCTGCAGTTGCAGCCTCTACTCTACTGAGAAAGCCTGACATTATGTGTCGGAACATTGCTGTGAGGATGTGATTGCATTCAGGCATGAGAGCATCAGTGAGGTTAGGTACTGATGCTGCATGATCAGCTCCAGCTCATCCCAAAGTTATTAGGTGGAGCTTCATCATTCCATAGCCTTTATACCCCTTTAGCCAATGCTTGGCCTTGGGCATAGTAGGTTCTGCTTCAGAGCAGCCCATTCTATTGGAAAGCCTTTTCTACAAGTTACAACTGAATGCCTGTGTCAGCTGAATTCACTCATTAGAAGTCACATCAGGACCATGTAGTTTAAGATCATGTATGTGATTTGTTCATTTAGCCCAGCTGCGTCTCCAGTGTGTCTCAGATCACCTCCTGAATAGTGTAAGCAATCGAATAGCAATCTGTCACCACTGTGCATTTGTTGTGCTTGAGGTGGTTAAGTGTAGTTAACACCTCAACACTCAGCACCCTGCCTATCAGAATAAAGGTCCTCTTTTTCAGTGTTTTAATTGGTCCACTTGTCAGGAGTCATTTATGTAAAGGGCAAACGGTCACCTTGTTTTATCTGTTTTGTGATATTAAGGCACAGTGGCACAAAGCTGGTTGATTTGAAAGTGCTGTATAATCGGAAAAAATCTTTTTTGGAATTTTTAGTTTTTGAACTCAGCAGCTGTCCTTGTGTGAAATTTTAGGATGAATGGACCAATACAAATGCTTCAACAAGTGCTTTGGTAAAATGTCTTTATATTAGTTTACTTTTAAAGTAAATAATTGCTCTGCTGTGAAGTTATTAATTTGGAGATGCTGTTTTTTGTGGCCAGTGATGAAATATTAGTTTAAAACAGCTTAATTATCTGTCATTCATCTTTCCCTCCCTCTCTCAGGTTTCCTGTGCAGCCCGAGATAACACGTGGTGAGGTCCGGCGCTTATGGTCATCACTGCTCACTAGGCAGGACGGCACGGTGGAATTTGAACACTTCATCCGCCATTTTGGACCCTCTCCCACTTCCTGTCGTTACCCCAATGCCAAGCGCTGCCCCCCGAAACGCGGAGACAATGACTTCATGCGCCTCTCCAACAAGCTTAGCTATGTGTCAGATATCCTGGTGGATGCTCTCCGGGCCAAGGTGAGTGTGCTCACTCCCAGCCACGTGTCACATGCACATAAAAACAACAGTTATAAATAATACACCAGTAAATGTGGATGTTAACTTTGACGAGTCACAGTTGTTCCTAGCATGTTTTACTCTAATTATATATTAATTATTACTCCTTCACAAAAAAAAAAAACCCTGCCAAAAGTGCAGCTTCTAAATTTAGATATCACAGCAAACTAGGCTTCGAAGAATCGTGTCTTTAGAGACAGTAATTGATAATGCTTTTCCTTTCTTTAAAGGTGGAACTCTCAGTAGCCGAGCTGTGGGCTGAATTCTCGAGCATAGATGTGTCCGGAACAGGTTTTGTGAGTCGTGAGGAGTTTAAAGACGTTCTAATGAGTCTCTATGTAAATCTCAGCCAGTACGAATGTGAGATACTGGCCAACAAGTTTGACATGAACCATGATGGCAGGTGATCTATACAAATACACAAGCAATACTAAACATCCCGATGGAGTACACAGCACTCAAGGAGCAAATCAGTTACTTATCAGATTTTCCCTAAGTGTACATTGTAAATGCACATATTACTGGGCTTTACTTCTAAAATGTTAATATTTTATATCTTTATGGTAAATATCAAAGCCAGAGATTTGCCAAATATGCTTCCTGTCCTAGAACTAATGACACTTAGTTCTAGGACAGGCAGTATCCTAGAACTATGTATCATTATCTGTTTACTCTGTTTGCTCTGTATAGAGTATCCTACACAGAATTCCTTAGGCCTTATGCTTCCAAGGAACAAGCATGGAGAAGTGGTATTAACATGGCTGCTGCTCTACAGTCACACAGAGAGCCTGGCAATTTGCCTAGGAATATGGAAAACGTGTCTATAGAAACCCTGAGTACCGGGATCAGAAAGAAGGTAAAGTAAATGCTGAACATCATCAGTGAATACTCAGTTTAAAAGGTGGATGATTGACCCATTTCAGTAAATGGTGTGCTAGGACTTCAGAATCAGAATGTTTTTTTTTTTTTTTTTATTCTTGCTGTTTTCTGCATATGTAGAGCATATTAGACTTATTATTGTCATTTTTCTTTACAGAATTTCTCAACTTGTTTTATTGACTTAAAGGCAGAGTATATGATCATGGAGAGTGATTATTGATATTCAAACTTAACAGCTAAACAAATACACCCCTCCCTTAAGTGCTCCTTTAGAAACTCCGCTCCATACATTCATGAACGTGCGTTGGCATGGCGAATGACACTGGACTAGTAAAACTGTTTATGTAGATCTTCATGGCCATAAACATGTAACAAATCCCTTTCAGTTCAGCTTCCGCTCTTCTGGGAAGGCTTTCTACAAGACTTTGGAGTTTGTCTATTTCCCCAGCTTTGAAGCTTCCAGGGGACATTTTTTGTGCTGATGTTAATGCCAGAGGAAGTTTGGAAATCTGCATTTATTAAGTCTACAGAGCATTGGCGACTTTAACGCATTATGCTCCTCAGTAATGACACTGCAATGGCACTGCTCTGTAACTTTAGGTGGTCTGCCACTTTGTAGTTCCTAAAAAAATCCATCTTTTTAATAATAGCACTCATAGTTGACTGTGGAATGTCTAGGAGGGAAAAAATTTCACAAACGGACTTGTTGCAATGGTGGCATCCTATTATGGTACCACGCTCGAATTCAGTGAGCCCTTTAGAATGATCAGTTCTTTCACAAATGTTTGTAAAGGCAGACTGCATAGCTAGGTGCTTCATTTTATACACCTGTGGCAATGGGACCGAATGAAACACCAGAATTTAATGATAAAGAGGTGTATCCCAATACTTAAGTGTGGACAATGACACAGCAGACAGCTAGCGTTAGCTAGGTTGTGGGCTAGCAAACTTTCATTACAGTTGTTGCTGTGATTCTAACCAGTTGTCAAAACCACTAACCACTGTCAAAGAACTACAGCATGAAGCTAATGCAGTGTGAGCTAAGCTATGATTAACGCACAGACAATAACATGCTAACAGAAACAAATTCTCAAAGCTTTGGCAACAAGCCATATTAATTACAGCTCTACATGTTCACACTACAGCAAGTTTTTAAAAAGAGGGTGTACAGTATATAAACTATGGGAAATTAAGTTTGTGTGTTTGATTTCATGTATATTTACATTTTTATGTGTTTGTGGTGTCCCAGCTCAACAGGAAGAAGAGGGCTGTCCGTAAGGCCTGTCTGCGATTGGATGCTTCCAGTTCTGGTCACCTCTCTGCAGCAGAGCTGGCCACTGTCCTGCAGCTGTGTGGAGTGTGTGATAGTCCAGAGGAGCTTGGGAGCGTGTTCTCAGTGCTTACCACAGACCCGACAGGACACCTGGACTACCGTCCGCTTCTCCTCATGACGGCACAGGATGACCAGCGGGACCTCCAACACCAGGCCAGCCAGAGAAGCATCTAGAGTTTTGGGGCATTGTTCAAAACCATGTAAATAGCCAGAAACCACCAGCTTCCGTTCATCACTCCTATAACTAGAACAACTCCGTTTGCAATGCTTTCCTTTTTCACTCTTAACTGAATTCCTAAATAATAATTCTTAGGATGTAATATAATTGGTTAAATGATAAACTAATTTGCTCTTGTGGATTGTGACCAAAATAGATCCCTGTTCACAGTTTAAGGCACTTCTTATATCGTCACTGTCCAAAGAAAAACAGGTATCTCCAAAATGGCAACTTTACAGGAGAGGCCAAAAACCTCATTTAATTTGAATGGAAGTCAATGTAACCAGACGTCTTTCCAAGCAGTTTTGGGCCATTTCTGTTGCTCCATTCTTCATGAAATTTCACTGTGGATTACTGTATCAACTAAATTTACAGCGAAGTGCATTGTGACTTGTTACTAAGCACCTAAGTAGCTAACATTAATGATGGTTGCTGTTATCTTCAGTCTAATATATTTACTGTCTGCTGCTAATCAAATAGAAAAAACACTGAATGGTAAGTGTTGTGGCTTAATGAAGTCATGAACCAAGGATTAAATGTGTAGGACTTTTTTACCATTCATTCTGCCTTTTCAAAAGGTTACTTCATGTCTAAAATTCTATATCAGAAGAATACAAACTTAATCCTCTACAAGCAACTAGTGTTGGTTAGTTTATGTGACTGGTGAATGCTGATGCAGGCCGATTATGTGAAAGTGATTTTTTTTTATTGATTCGTACCACCTCTTCGCTAGTGAGTGGGGAAAGGCGTTTTCACATTTGTCCCAAACAATTGAGTCCGCCTCAGTTCCACTGTTTCTGAGCTCCTTTGGAGGAGGAGCTTATTATCTCTGGTTTGCTTTCACACATAAGAATACTTGGTCATTTGTGTTTATTGCTAGATGAATTGTTGCATTTGCAGTTTTTACAAATTTAAAAATGACCCTGTTTGTAATTGTCATAATCATGGACATATTCAGTTCTGAGTTATATCTTCTACATGTCTCCTAAAATAAAACCTTAGTAACAAAGTCCATATGTAGCATTTAGAAACCACCACATTAAATATTTTCTCCCATAGTTTTATCATAATTCACCACTGTCAGTGCCTATATAAACTTTCATAGCGTATAAAATAATTTGTCAACTTTTCCCCAAAAATGTGTCTGTCTCTGTCTTTTTTTTTTCTTGGTTATACAGAGTCATTTTCTGCTTTTCAGTCTTTGTAGTTACTGATGACGCAGTGCTTCAGTCAAGATAACATCTCCCAATAGTCTTACCATAATCTACCACTGGTTGCTTTTTCTAAACTAAAACTCTAAATCTAAATCTAAAAGTCATTCAGAGTGACATCTGACTTGCTGATCTTGATTTCTTTACAGTGGTGGTGATAGGATCCAGAAGTTTGCAATGTCAACTACATAAATGGCTATTTTATTTACTATCCAATATGACCAGTGAATCCACACAAGCTTTTCTATTGTTTTTGTATCGTTGATCATGTGTGCGTCTTCTTGGCTGCAACCACACTGCCCATTTGCAGGTGAGATGGAACATGAATGCTCTAGGACATAAACTAGCACAGGTCCTTAATTATGACTGGTCATGTAACTTCTTTGTGTAATACTTCTTTAGGGTTGCTAGCATTTATATATATTAGTTCTTTTTAAATGTTCTTTTGTCTTTGCCGGGTCTTTTTTGGGGGTCAGTTAGGTTAGGGTTTTGTGTGTCAACACAATTTAAATTATTTTGACTTCATTTGTATGATTTCTTAAAGGGTATCATCACAAATATACTTTTACACTTTTGCCTTGAGGTAAACCGGTCTTAATTCTTTACTGAATAGTTTAGTGGAACAATCAAAATTACCAACATGGATGATTAAGTAGAGTAACTTTTGATCCAAATGTCTTGCTAAGGTCTTGGGGGGAAAAGGTTCAGATTATTTTCATGGGTTTAAAGCGCTAGTTTTCCTTTAGTGTGATTTCAGTCGTATATGGACAGTCAGCTTCATCATTTTGAGCACCCTTTGTAAAAGTGGGAAAGCATGCCACGGAAAAGTGTCTATGGGTAATTAGCTCAATCACATGCTGAAAATATGAGAAAACGTTTGTTTCCTCTGTTCTGCTTAGTGAGCACTGAGAAAGGCTAACTCCTACGACCCAGGACGAATTTAGTTGATGCATAAATAAATAAATTATAAATATATCAAAAATACATATTAAAAAACACACTCAACTGTATTATATATTAAGAAACACACATACTTTTGTTGTAAATATATACAACACATCCTTTTGTTGTAAATATATACTTTGTAAACAACATGTATACATATGAATATACTTAATTCAGTCCGCCAATAAAAACAGCTTTGTTCAGTGATAAGAAAACACCACACAAAAACTGAAAACCAGATATGTTTTATCATTTGTAGTTAACAATTTTAAATGAAGCCTAAATGTTAACTAAGGCATAAAATTCACACACATGTTTTGTGGATGCTGCCAGGGCCACAGATTATGTTACATGATAATGGTTTTAGAGATTGTTGTCCTGCCTTTAAGATTCCCATTCTGGGAATCAAAAAAACACTTCCTGCTGCAAACGTTAATATAACATACACGTAACATTCTCAGAGCATTTTTAGAGCAAAGCATTCTAGCTAGGATATATGGCATCATGGGCTTCATGAAGCACCAGGAGATTTTCAGTGCCAAAAGGCTAAAATCTGGTTTTAGATCCACATACAAATTGTTCACTGACCTTAGAATCAAGCCATCCCTGTCCCCTGACCTAAACCCCTTGAAAAGCTGCAGGGTGAACTTAAGAGGGGAATCTCAAAGAGCGGACCTAGGACCCTGGTGGATCTGGAGAGATCCTGTATTGAGCTGGGTCCCAGATTCCTTGTGTTGTATTCTCCAATCTCATCAATGGATTGTAGGAGAAGAATGCTGTCCTGCTGTTGCTCAAAGTACTAAATGCAGGAGCACCAATTAAACAAATTATAATGATAGTTTTGTTAAAAACACCTTTTTCATGACCCTGTTTACTCATCTTTACCAAGGCTACCACTAATCATGGAGCTGACTGTAGATCCTTTCTACCATATGGACAATGATAAAATTAATATTTCCAGGACACTCTGGCATTTCACTGTAGAATTCATTTGCATGGTTGGTATGTGGTACATCAATTGCCTTTTTCCACTTGTTTGTGAGATTTCTACTGCATTTAGTAGAACTCGTCCACTAGTCATTGCAAGTCCACTTTCAAGTTAGATGGAACCTAACAAGGGAACCGTGTATTTGAAAGCAGTCATTTTGGTGCCCTCCAGACCTTAGCCCTGAGAAGAACAGGGTGCAGTTACTTTCATCTGTAGGCTGCAAAAAATTGCACAGAGCTCTACTGAAGGTTCCTTAGAGTGCAGACCTCCTTTCTCAAGATGGCTGCTCTCTATAGCATCTTTAAGACATTTTACATGAGAAAGGGGCGACTCCCTGGGTGCGTTTAGCAGGGCTCCATTAGTTATTATTCATAGCCTAGTGAAGCTAAAACGCTCTAATTTCTCTCAGCTTTCTTTTCCCCTCCGCTTGGCCCACTGTTCTCTGCTGGGATTTAAACCAATATTGGCTTATTGGTCTTCTTTCACTGCGCCCGCCTTTCATGGCATTATGGGTTTTCTTCTCCATCTGCGTGCCCTCTTTGTCGACCCCCCGGCTCCTTGCTTTCCACCGTTTGACAGACTGCCTGGCAGGCGGCCTCATGTTATCGGCCCAATCTACCGTTCATCGATCCATTTAGGCCTCTGTTGACAGACACCTGTACATCCTTCTTACATGTCCTCAAAGGTGGGATGACTGTGCATGATCTAGAGGAGCCCTTGGGGAACCCTTCTGTAGTCCTTCTCCCCAGTGGGTGTGTTTCCTTAGAATCTCTTGGTTTCTGGAGCCCCTGTTTTCAGTCTCAGCTCAGTCACTTTACTCAGCAGCTTTGATTTCATACGCCTGATTATTTTCCTTTAGAGCCACTCAGGGATGAAGCCCAAGGAACCCAGGGTTGTCTCCCTTTCAGACAGACCTCAATGGGACCCCCCCACCCTCCGATTCAACAGAATCACTTCTTAACCCATTCTTTCTCACTGTATTCTTCATTCTCTCTTGGAAACTAACAAATCTAAAGAAACATATTTGCTGGAGTCCAGACGGTCAGAGGGGCTAGAAAAAGGTCCTTCAACCAACTAGATGAGGTGACCCCAAAAATCAAAGAACGTCTGTGAAGAAAAAGAACTTACTTAAAAGTCAGAAAACAACTGTTGAGGCCCCAAACATCAAATTGTTTGCATCTACAAGTGCAGTAGTACCTTTATCACTCTCATGCACACATCTTCCTTCCACACTCCGGCCAGTGTTCAGTGCACTAAAGACAGAGGGAGGAGATGTAGCAAAGCCCCATTGTGCAGGCCTGAGAGGGTTTCACTCCATCCCGTTAGAAAGAAAAAGGCAGAGCCACCAACATCTCAGAAACAATCGGCGTCACGGCCGACTGCAGCTTGGTAAAATTATATGCAAATGTCCCCGAAGTTTGGGGGGCTTTCTCCAGACCCTTCATTTCCACCCTGGTGGCCAACTCCTCTTGGCTTTTCCACCTCTAATCCTGACCACAGCGGAGAATAGCCCACCTCATTTGCCTAAATACATCCATAGAAGAAAGCAGAACTTACCCAAACCTTAGGGTCGTAATGTGCTGTGTAGTTGAGCGCTGCGATTGCATTGCAATCAAGATGTCGTCATCGATGTAGTAAAGGAGGAAAAGCTTAGGAAAGAGTGGGTTTGGAAAGGCAGCATGGTGTTTGTAAGAGTGCAGGTCACTGTGTGACGGGCTCGGACAGTGGGTGCAGGGGAGGGTGTTAACTTGTTTAACTTGACTGATGGTTGCTGGTGAAGAACCAGACCTCAGCAAACATCGCCTCGCTCTGTCTTCATATTAAACACGCTCCTGTTAAACATGCTTGCCCCTGCCATCGGCCAGTATTGACCGATTAATTTAGTTATTTGCATTATATTTAAATATAGGTGGAAAGGACCTTGTCATAGGAGGAGGGGCTGCTTACATTGTGTTCGACTGAATCCCCTGGGAAAGAAGCTTATTGTCAATCAAGGAGTCTTAGAGCAGCTAACTGTGATCAGGTTGTGGGATTGTTGCTTTCTTAAGCTTTTAATGTAGGCCTAATTAATGACTCTCTCTCATAATGCTGAGACATCTCCATGCTACAGTGGCCTTCAGAAGTGCTACAAAAAATATTTCTTTGGCCTACAGAATTGTCAAACTAAGTGACATTAATCTGAAACCGTTTATTTGAGACTGTGTCATTTTCTGTTTGGTGAATTGGTCATTATTTCTTTCCAGACTTTTGAAGGTTTGCATCTTCCGAGTTCATGCTCACTGATACCATTGTAAAAAGAACGGCCCCAGACTTTCACGTTTACACCTTGGAACCCTTACAGGAGCTTTAGTACATTCTGCTTGAAGTTCTTCTCCAGACTCTGTCCACACAAAGAGTCTACTGTCAGCCTTATACTGTCCTAAAAGCTTTTACCTTGAAACAATAACATTTTGTGAAGTCACCTGAAGAAGTGCCTTAATGTTCACTAAGGGGTAAATGGTGTCCAAATACTTTTGAGGGGGCCACTGCACATACGTAGTACCCAGAGCAAAGATTCAACCAAATCAAGCCCTAAATAAAATGAAATTCTATCACATATGTGAGGGTGGAGGAAACAGTAGGTTGAATTGTTGCACAACAGAACTGTCTGGCTAGCAATGAAATAGGTGTGCAGATGCTTCTTTAAAGTAGAACCATCCTCCTTCCTAGGGAACCCATCTTTTCTAAGACTGTATGTATCTTTTCTAGACTTTAAACATTTCCCAATGTTTGGTCTTTCTGGGTGTGGAGTAGATACAGTGCACTAGTAATTATTAGTATGAAGCATGAAATTGGTCAGGGTTCTAGATATCATGACTATTTATTGAGATAGAAAATAACCGCCCTCCTCATTATCTATTTACAGTGGACTCTACACACTTCTTCAATGGCTCTTTACAAGAGGCATGTGTTCTGTCTGGAACCATTTCATGATTAAATGGTTCTTTGCTTGGTGAAATGGTTCTTCAGATCGATGGAGAATGTGTTCTATATAGTAGTATTTAGCTTGCTGCTAATCTAATATGTAGAATATGCTGCGTCTCGTAATATATGTTGTATTTTTGGAAATGGCGATATGGTTTTGTTCTGACAGCAGCAAGCTAAATACTACTATATAGAACACATTCTCCATCGATCTGAGGAAATATTTTGCACGAAATGGTTCTATTTGACTTGAATAGAACCTCTGCCTTATACAACTGTGAGTCCACTGTAAATAGATAATCAGTAGGGCCATATGGCAATATGTTATTTTAATCATAATAGTCACAATATCTAGAACCCTGACCAATTTCCTGCTTCATACTAATAATTACTCGTGCACAGTATCTACCTCAACCTGTTACCCACACCCATAAGCACCAAACTTCAGTGTTCAATGATATACGCTCCTAAAAAAGAGTGGGTTCTTTAGGAAGGAAGGTGGTTCTTCTGTGTATAGAGCCCTGAACACTCAAAGAACAATTGCATGCTTAAATGGTGACATGATCCTTCATTGATGGAGAATATGGTGTGCTGAATATGGTTCCACATATAAGCTTGACATTGTAACAATATAAGGACCTTTTTGGTGCTATATAGAACCATTTCCAAAATTAAAACATATATACGAGACAGAACATATTCTACATCAATATGAAGAAACATTTCACCATGCGGGCATGAAGTGGTTCTATTTAGAACGGAACCACTGCCTTTCCTAAAGAATCCTTGAAGAACCATCCTTTTTAAGGGCAGAGAGTTCCATGTAAATAGATAATCAGGAGGGCCACACATTGAGTCATAACACACTATATTTAGAACCCTGACCAATTTCATGCTTCATACTAATAACTGCTAATGCACTGTATCTACTCCAACTTGTTACCCACACCCAAATTGTGGGTTACCCATTGTGAAATGTTCAATGACATACACTCCTAAAAAGAGATGGGTTCTTTGGTAAGAACAATGGTTCTGTATAAAACCCTGAACAGTGAAACAATTATTTGCATGTGTAAATAGTGGCATGGTTCTTTAGATCGATAGAGAATGTGTTGTATGCGGTGCTATATAGAACCTTGTCTTATCTTGAAGAACCCAACACTGAAGCAAATATACGTTCGGATGCTGTAGCTAGAAACACAATGTTGTATAAAAGCGTGTTTATTGCCTGTAATAATCTAGATTAGGACTCGTGTAAAAATACAGATGTGTGTTCATATAAATAAACAAGAAAACAAACAAGAACGTGTTTACAAAGCGGCGTGCGGCGGCGCGTGCAGGCCGAGCGCGCTGGCGTGCGCGTGCCCGAGTAGGCTGAGGTAGTGATGCTCGAGTCCCTGCGCGGGCGCGAAGTAGCCCGCGTGCTGCTGTTGGTGCTGCTGCTGGTGCTGCTGCTGTTGGTGATGGTGGTGTTGCTGTTGGTGTGGCTGCTCGTGCTGCGCGCTCGCTGACAGCGGCACCGATGCGTAAGCGAGCGCGTGCGCGTGTCCGTGTCCGTGCCACGCGAAATGTCCCGGTGAGCCCGGGTATTCGGCGGGGCTCGCGCCGCTTTGGTACTCCTGGCACGGATGGTGGTGGAGGTGGTGGGGGTGGTCCGCGCGCTCCGGCGAGGAGACGCTCGCGAGCGCGCCGAAGACGGGCTCGGAGAGCACGCGCGACTGCAGGAAGGCGAGCACGCGCGCGTACTTGGCGTCTTTGGTCTCCGCGCGCTCCACCGTGGTGAGGTAGTGCACCAGGTTCTTCATGCACTCGCGGTAGCCGTAGTGGAAGTAGCTGGCGAACTCCGCGAGCAGCTCACCTTTAGGAGGAGAGCACGTGAGAGATTAGACATGCAGTGATTGGCGCGTCTTACAGAGAAATGTTGATTTTTTTTGTGTTCATGTAACTGAAAAGCTGTGGTTCTGCCTCAGTTCGACCCGCTAAACAGACTGACTGGTGAGAGTGTGGCAATTTAAATAAAGTTCAGTATTGAAAAAAATCCAAATTTGTATCAAAAATTTAAATTTGTGTCGACTGTATACCCAGGAGGTCAAGAGAGGACAGTTTTCTGGACTGCTATATTCAGATCATGGCTTAAAAGATAACAAAAGTTGTTTTTTCAAGATTGCAACTTACTTTTCTTGTGATCTCAGAATTTTTAAAAAAGGGTGTTTTCCTGAGATCGCAACTTAATTGTCTTGTGATGTCAAGATAAAATTAGTTCTATAAAGATCTCAATATAACAAAAGTTGTTTTCTCAAGATTGCAACTTACTTTTCTTGTGATCTTAATAAAAGTTGTTTTCTCTTCTTTGCTATTTATTTTTTGTGATCTCAATATAACAAGTTTTCTGGAGATCGTGACTTATTTTTCTTGTTCTCTCAAAACAACAAAACTATTTTTCTCGTGATCTTAAGATAAACGTTGTATTCTCGAGTTTGCAACTTATTTCTTGTGATGTCAAGAAAAGTTGTTTTCTGGAGATCACAATTTATTTTTCTTGTGATCTGACAGTAACAAAATTTGCTCCCTATTAATTAAGAATGATATTAAAACAACAAAAGTTGTTTTCTCAAGTTTGCAACTTATTTTTGTGGTCTCAACATAAAAGTTGTTTCTCTAGATCACAACTTATTTTTCTTGTAATTTCATGATAACTACATTTGTTGGTCTATGAAATGCATTTTTCCCTGCATTTTTTGTATTTGTGTATTTGTATTTAGTGTATTTCTTAGAATCTAGATATTTTTACATATATTTACATACATTGAATATTGACCTTAGAATCGAAATTCCGTATGAAGTTTAGAAATATATGTACTATTACCCCCAAAACAATCAGGCTTTAAAGGCACTGGGACACAGTGTAGCTGTATATAGAACATACTTGATGAATATCGGAGCGGTTAGCTAGAACTCCACTTCAGACTGAGGTACTGAGTGATGCTATTAGGCGACACACATTCCTGACACACAACACGCACCAAGCATCAGGAGTAACTATATCAATCAACTAATTGCGTCATTTTGAAAGAGTAATGACGTAATTTTGACTTTAATGTCTGTAAATAGTCTCCTTTCAGTGAAGCTGCGTTTAAGTGATAGACGGAAGGGGGGACGTGATTGAGACCCGCGGTACCTTTTTCTCTGCCTCCTCGAGGGAAGTCCGCAGCGTGGAGCGCGCGCAGATACTGCACGGTCATCTCCAAGATCTCCGCCTTCTCCAGCTTCCCGCAGTTCTGCACGAGCCAAAAAAGAAGCTTTGTTCATAAACACACCTCCACCGTGAAGAGGAAAAGAAGTTAAGCCTGTACTGTACGATATTGCCTCAGGTTAACAAACCCGCTCCCTCACTTTACAGTGACACTGTATATATTTAACCATCACAGCTTTCATCCGTCCCAAACATTTGTGTGACGTTCATTTTTAACATTCGGTATCAAATAAATATCTTTTATTATGAGAATTTGCAGAAATATGTTTCAGAAGCAACATTGCGCCACAGTGGAATTGATGTAGTCACGTATTCTTCCTATTGCTGCCCAGTGTTGCCTCAAGGCAACAAGCCCCCCAAAAGACCCAACACACATTATTGTTTGAATGGTTTTGATGATGAATTTACTGCTGCATATTTACCCGCCATAAATGCTAATGCTTAATATGAATCTGACCGTGTAATCGATTAATAATTATACTTGGGTAAGAGCGTGTACCTTCTGGTAAATAAATAAACCACCATGTATACATACAAATAAACAAACCATTAAGCAGTCGTTAGATCTGTTATTATTAGTGTTGTTGTTGTTATTACTGTTATTATTCACTAGATCCCTCCGCGCGTTCCACCCCGGCCCCCTTTAGCGCGCGCTGTCTCTACGCACCTGTTTGGCGAGCGCCATGGGCACGGTCTTGCCGAGCTCGTGCAGGCAGCGGTTGATGCGGTCTCTTCTCCGCTTCTCGATCACCTTGTGCGAGACTGGTGTCCTCTGAGGAAGGAGGGGAATAGAAAACACAAGGAGCACGTTAGACTGCGTGCAGTGCGTGGAGCTAGCGCGCGCGCCCGGTCCTCCCCAAGCGCGCGAGATGCCATGAGCGCGCAGCTGGGCAACGACTAAAACCGAGCACTCATCATCACAAGACCATCTCACAGCCCGTAGTCAGGCGCTGCTTAGCCAGACCTGGAAGGCGCGAGCCAAGCGGTTGTACGGTCGGCCTGAGTGCGCGCGCTTTGCCTCGCCTCGCGAGTTCTTAAGATGCTACACACTAGGATCGGAGGAACCCTTGGAAGAACCACTCGCGATTTCCTAAAGAAGCTGAGAGGTTCTTTAGGGAACCAGACACGGTTCTTTCTTCTACGGGCATCGCTCCAAAGAACGCTGTTCTCCAAGTACACGCCAAGGTCTCGCGCGCACTTACCTTTCCTTCCTTCATCTTCTTCGATGTCATCGCTTGGTGCACGAGCGCAAAACGAACGTTCATGTGCTGCTTCAGGTCTGTTGAAGGTCTCCCTCTCCCAGGATCAGACTGAAGCTGTCTGGCCAAGGGCCGTCTTATAAAGCGCGTGGAGGGTGTGCGCATGCGGGGGGGTGGGGTGGGGATGCTCCCTCGCGCTTTCGCGGCCCCTAAATTATTCCATAGGATTAAAGGCGACGATGCGCGCGCGCTTAGGATCAATTTAAGCAAACCTGAAGNAAAGGGGGAAAAAACAGTCCATTGAGCGGAATGAATGCTTTCAATTTGGTGCCTAAAATGTTTGAACAAACGCAGCGACTGAGAAAGAGAAAGCGGGCGCGCGCGCAGCTGGGGCCTCCCCCCGGCGCGCGCATTATTCTCCCCCGTCTCTCCGTCACCTGCGCTATTGCGACGCTATTCATTTGCCTAATTTCAGGGGGTAGACTTAACAAACTTTCCTCTCTCACTCTCTCTCTTTTTGAAGGGGAGGGGGGAGGGCTTTCTGATCCAATTAACGGCGCGTTTCGACGCGCTCAGCGTCATCAGAGCGAACGAGACAATCGCGCGCGCGCTGCGCACAAAAGGGGCCGTGCCACGCGGGTGGGTGGGGGGGTGTTGGGGGTGCTGTGGGGTTGTTGCCTGAGTTGGTTGCCCCGACAAAGGGCATTATTTTCATACTTGAATACATTTTCGTGCAACAATTGGCTGTTTTCTTTAAACAACAAAAAAGGAGAGGGCCGTGTTCATTGTGCTCGCGGGGCTCACACCGCGCGCGCGCCTCACGCGCCCTCGCTCGCTCCTCCGCTGTTTTGAGCAAAAATAACACGTCGACGAGGAGGGAGTGAGGGAGGGGGGGAAGCGAGAGAAAGTTAGTGAGAGAGAGCAGAAAAAAAGAAAGAAAGAGAAGAAATAAAAGATGTGGAGAGCTTTAAAAAAAGGGAGCATAAAAGGCGCTTTTGGGCATGTGGAGCGAAAAAAGGCACCGGTGGCGCAGAGTAGAGCATAAAATCCCATTACTGTTATTGTTGGATTTACGGCTGGATGGGATGCAGACAGGCTTGGGAAGATGGACAGCAGAGGACTGTTTTTAATTACTGCTGACTTTTTTCTAAAAAGGCTGTCTGAAGTCTCGTGGTGGGGAGCGCGTAGCAGCGCCATTACGCGCGCACACCGCTTTATCCAGACACATAAACCCTTTTAGCCTCGTACCGCTGCGTTAAATCCAGCTTTCAGCGCGTGGGTAATCGTCGTGGGCCTTTTATGAATCCTAACACACATGATATGTGCAGTCTCAATGCCGTGTTTGTTCAAATACACCCCCTAAACCCAAGTGTCCACCGTGCGTCTCCAAACGCATCCAAATCCACTGTGTTTATGGTGATGTTTGTCTTAATAATCTGTCTTGTATTTACACATCAAAGTTGAAAACTGTATATGACTATGAATCCCTACGGTCCTTAGTGTTGGGAACCGAGTGAATAGATTAGCACGATCCACGTTTTGTTGGGATGATTTCCGTGCGTAAAAGATGTGCGCCAGCGCGCTCGTTGCGCATTATTAACGTGCATTTCAGCGGGTAGTTTTAACAGAAAGGTCTTGTCACGCTGAAAGCTTTTACCTCCCTGTAGCTAATACATTTCTATCATGAACTCACTGAAATCACAGTTGGCCATTCAGTGAGAAGTGCTTGTTTAAATTAAAGGCATGAAGGAATAAAGGGATAAACTCAGAACAAACAAACAAGCAAGCAAACGAATAAAAGTAAACTAGCATTTTGGAGTGAGGGTATGAACAGACTCCTATTAGTGATTAGTCATAGTGAAAAATTGCTGTGCAGAGCTGGCACGCACACTCACGCATGCGCACGGGCCAGCGAAGGGTCTTGGAGTGTGAATAGAGGACAAAAGAAGGAGAGGCTACCTGAGAGCGCGCGAGGAGCTGAGCGTAGTCATGCATGTCAGTCTGATTAGAGTCCTACAACTTTCTCACAGTGGCTCTGCAGCTTTCACCGCGTGGGTGGGGCTAATGAGGTGAAGCACCGCAAGGCCGATTTAAAACAAAGCCGTGTTTATAACATGTGCAGCCCTGTAAACATGCAGTCGTTTAACCTGAAGGGCACTTCCACCACCTATACCAAATTTCTGGATATTGTAATGTAAACAGAGTGACTCAGAGTGAGTTTGGTGAGAGAGGGTTCAGATGTGCCTTACAGTGATGGTGGTGGTGATTGGAACCAGGGGTCCCCATGTCTACAACACACATATAGACACTTTATTTAAGTTTTCTTTGGGGACTATTTTGCCTCGCAGTGCCCTACATGTATCCCTCCACCATGAATCGATTAAAATGTATTTTAAGTAAAAACGAGCAGCTCATTCATAAGCATAGCTTTCTGTGAGGGAGCTTTAGGAGGGGGTCGTCTGGATCCATTCACCACCACTGTGAATAATTCTGACTCAGTAGGTTTGTCTAGAACTGAGCATTTCAACCGTTTGATTACACACACACACACAGACATACACACACGTGATATATATATATATATATATATATATATATATATATATATATATATATATATATATATATGATATGAGTTTAAAAGGGAAATATATATCCCCTTTAAAAAATATTAAGACAGCCCAGGTTATTTTTAAGGGAACCACTTTTTAAAAATATCTACATATTTAAATGGCTGTTGTGTACACAGTCATTCAGAGTGGTTTGGTGTGAAATGCTCTGTTCTAGAGAAACTTACTTAGTCAAAACTCAGAAAGTTATCAGTTACATGGCCTTGTGTCTGAAAAATTGTCTTACAATTGTTTTATGAAGGTTTTGGCCCAAGGCTTATGTTTAAAATCCATTAATAATGGATGGATTTATGAAGGGTGTTCTAAGGCAATACATTCCCCAAATTATACTTGTAGTTTTCAGATTTTCCACTGTCAGATTACCATCGTCCACATTCCATATAAACACTCTGCTGGTTTAGATAGTAGATAAAGTGTCTACATGTGTGTTGTAGACATGGAGACCCCTGGTTCCAACCATCCCACACCAAACCCACTCTCAATCACTCTGTTCACATTACAGCGACTGAATAATGCAGAAAAATGGTTCATTTTCTCCGTAAAACATCTATTTATTTACTTGTTTATTTATTTATTTGTTTGTTTGTTTGAATCAATGTTTCCTTTGCTAACAGACTGGAGATGCAGCAACACTAATGATACTGCAGTTTCTGTAAAAAACAATGGATTCATGACAAAAACAGTGTCACTAAAATATGTGTCAGAATTCATAATAATTCGTCATTAATACCTCATAATAAGTAAGAGTGATGATGAGACTCGGGCCCTAATGTTTACATCTCTTACACCACAATCCCGCGCCTGCAGATAATAAATGATAATGATGATGATGATGATGATGATATCCTGCTTCACTCTAATTCAGAAGCAGACTGTGGTGCAGAATTCAGTACGACGCTGGTTATTGACAGAATGTTTCCGGGCCACCTTAACGGAGCTGCTGCACCATTTAAGGTGGAACGGAAAATTGGAACGAGAAGGACCCGAATAGGAAGCGAACTTAAGTTTCGTGAGCTCAGCCTAGTCTGATCGAGTTTATGTGGTATTCTTAATACCACAGCGCCCCCGAGTGGAGCACTAACGTCATTAACACTGCAGTTTCAGAGCGAGTACAAGATAGTCAAGTTAGTCAGTTAGCTTTACCACCACCTGCTTGGTGAAGATCTATTCATTCATCCTCTGTTAATCATTTATATTTAGACCCTATAACAAATAAACAAGTAAACAAACAAACAAACAAACAAACAAACAAATCTATCTAACCAACAAAAACCTATCTATCGGGTGAGTGATGTATTTATTAAGTGAACTTTGATTCTGAGCCGTATTGTCTGCTTTTTGTGTGCTTTAGTCAGTTTTCCGCTGATGTTCAGCAGCATGTCTGTCACCGGGCGGTCCGTTGTCCTGTGAGATGCGGTGACCCGTGGTGACCCTACCAGCCAAACAAATGGACACAGTCGCGCCAGCATAAGTCTCGTGCAGGACTGCAGCCACATCTGAGCACTTAGAAAACAGGGAACCACAATGAAACGTAAGCGATGGAGACAGACTACCGTTATTACATGTACATGGATGTTAAAGGGCTAATGTCTAGGAAAACTGTCTGGTTATGCTGTATGTCAACAAGCTTTACACTGAACCAGACCACACAGTCCACGTAGGTAAACTAAGCTGGAAAAACAGTCCAGTATGAAGTCTGACCGGACCAGCCCTGATTGTGATGTCACAAACACACAACATATTTACATATATCCGCCCATTTTAGCCGAAGTTTTGGAGCTCAGTGTGCGCTGTTTACCCACTAGAGGGCAGCAGAGAGCTGTGCAGCTCAGTGTAGTGCTGTTTATCTGCTAGAGGGCAGCAGAGAGCTGTGGAGCTTAGTGTAGTGCTGTTTATCTGCTAGAGGGCAGCAGAGAGCTGTGGAGCTCAGTGTAGTGCTGTTTATCCTCTAGAGGGTAGCAGAGAGCTGTGGAGCTCAGTGTGATGCTGTTTATCCTCGAGAGGGCAGCAGAGAGCTGTGGAGCTCAGTGTGGTGCTGTTTATCCTCGAGAGGGCAGCAGAGAGCTGTGCAGCTCAGTGTGGTGCTGTTCATCCACTAGAAGGCAGCAGAGAGCTGTGCAGCTCAGTGTGGTGCTGTTTATCCTCTAGAGGGCAGCAGAGAGCTGTGGAGCTCAGTGTGATGCTGTTTATCCTCTAGAGGGCAGCAGAGAGCTGTGGAGCTCAGTGTGGTGCTGTTTATCCTCTAGAGGGCAGCAGAGAGCTGTGCGGCTCAGTGTAGTGCTGTTTATCCTCTAGAGGGCAGCAGAGAGCTGTGGAGCTCAGTGTAGTGCTGTTTTTTTTTTCTCTAGAGGGCAGCAGAGAGCTGTGGAGCTCAGTGTGGTGCTGTTTATCCTCTAGAGGGTAGCAGAGAGCTGTGCAGCTCAGTGTGGTGCTGTTTATCCACTAGAAGGCAGCAGAGAGCTGTGGAGCTCAGTGTGGCGCTGTTCATCCACTAGAGGGGAGCAGAGAGCTGTGGTACTCAGTGTGACCCTGAGCTGTGGAGCTCAGTGTTTTATTGTTTATCCACGAGACGGCAGCAGAGAGCTGTGGAGTTCAGTGTTTTATTGTTTATCCACGAGACGGCAGCAGAGAGCTGTGGAGCTCAGTGTAGTGCAGTTTTTTTTCTCTAGAGGGCAGCAGAGAGTTGTGGAGCTCAGTGTAGTGCAGTTTTTTTTCTCTAGAGGGCAGCAGAGAGCTGTGCAGCTCAGTGTGGTGCTGTTTATCCTCTAGAGGGTAGCAGAGAGCTGTGCAGCTCAGTGTGGTGCTGTTCATCCACTAGAGGGCAGCAGAGAGCTGTGGAGCTCAGTGTGGTGCTGTTTATACTGTAGAGGGCAGCAGAGAGCTGTGGAGCTCAATGTAGTGCTGTTTTTTTTCTCTAGAGGGCAGCAGAGAGCTGTGGAGTTCAGTGTAGTGCTGCTTATCCTCTAGAGGGCAGCAGAGAGCTGTGCAGCTCAGTGTGGTGGTGTTCATCCACTAGAGGGCAGTAGAGAGCTGTAGAGCTCAGTGTGGTGCTGTTTATCCTCTAGAGGGCAGCAGAGAGCTGTGCAGCTCAGTGTGGTGCTGTTCATCCACTAGAGGGCAGTAGAGAGCTGTAGAGCTCAGTGTGGTGCTGTTTATCCTCTAGAGGGCAGTAGAGAGCTGTGCAGCTCAGTGTGGCGCTGTTCATCCACTAGAAGGCAGCAGAGAGCTGTGCAGCTCAGTGTAGTGATGTTTTTTTTTCTCTAGAGGGTAGCAGAGAGCTGTGGAGTTCAGTGTAGTGCTGCTTATCCTCTAGAGGGCAGCAGAGAGCTGTGGAGCGCAGTGTANTGTTTATCCTCTAGAGGGCAGCAGAGAGCTGTGCAGCTCAGTGTGGTACTGTTCATCCACTAGAGGGCAGTAGAGAGCTGTGGAGCTCAGTGTGGTGCTGTTTATCCTCTAGAGGGCAGCAGAGAGCTGTGCAGCTCAGTGTGGTGCTGTTTATCCTCTAGAGGGCAGCAGAGAGCTTTGGAGCTCAGTGTGATGTTGTTTATCCTCTAGAGGGCAGCAGAGAGATGTGGAGCTCAGTGTGATGCTGTTTATCCTCTAGAGGGCAGCAGAGAGATGTGGAGCTCAGTGTGGTGCTGTTTATCCTCTAGAGGGCAGCAGAGAGCTGTGCAGCTCAGTGTGATGCTGTTTATCCTCTAGAGGGCAACAGAGAGCTGTGGAGCTCAGTGTGGTGCTGTTTAACCTCTAGAGGGCAACAGAGACCTGTGGAGCTCAGTGTCATGCTGTTTATCCTCTAGAGGGCAGCAGAGAATTGTGGAGCTCAGTGTGATGCTGTTTATGCACCAGAGGGCAGCAGAGAGCTGTGGAGCTCAGTGTGATGCTGTTTATCCTCTAGAGGGCAGCAGAGAGCTGTTGAGCTCAGTGTGATGCTTTTTATTCTCTAGAGGGCAGCAGAGAGCTGTGGAGCTCAGTGTGATGCTTTTTATTCTCTAGAGGGCAGCAGAGAGCTATTCGTGAATTGGACCTCATGCTCATTAACAAATGAATGAATTAATGAATTAAAGGGCCCATATCCTTAACTCTTTGTCCTTTCGATTAACTTACATCACCTTGTATGGTTTTATGTAACAAACATGACCTTAATTCATTTTCCAGCCAATTGGCTGTTTTGGTTACTGTGCCTTTAAGACTGATCTAAGCTAAGTGAACTCTGTTCTGATTGGCTGCCCTGTATTGCACCTCATTCAGAAAAGCGCTCGGAACGGTTCTAAACTGCTATAGGCTGAATAGTTGGATATATGTAAATGAGTTGGTTCACGTGTGGCCACGGAAACAGTAAATTCAAAACAGGCTGTATTTGCAGTATAGTGTCTGTACATGGACTCTCCTGGTTTGTACTGTCCTGGTTTGGACTCTCCTGGTCATTTTCACAGGGTTTGATTAGAGCAGGAGGCAGGACTCTGCCAGCCAATCCCGGAGCGAGTGGGCGGGGCTTGTTGGAAGACGGGAGGGAGAAATACACCGCTCTCACTGTGTGTCTCTCTCTAATCCGCAGCTGTTTGCAGCGCTGCTGTCCTCTCGCCTCAGGTTTGTGCTCTTTATCATTCATAACTCTGACGTTCTCTCGGTGTTGCGATTGAAGGGACTCTGCGTCTCAGACGAGCTTTAAAGACACACCGGCTCATTGATAAGATCAGCATTCAGCTGTTATTGGTGTTATTGGTATGAAGCTGTGCTCATATGAGACGCAGTCTGTTTGTTTGGAATGTGTGGAGCTGGGAATCACTGTCTTTATCCTATTAGTACCACACACAGGTCCTCATATGGAGAACATAGTCTGTTTTAATATAGTCCTGAAATATGAGATGAAAATCGGGCGATAAGGGGCGGGGCCAACGACATGTGACGTTCGAAGGGGAGGGGCGTAGAAGGGTATGGTAAACAGCTTTGTACAGTAGTAGCAGCAAAAAGGGTGGAAACAAACCGAGATGTGTGTGAATGGGCGGGGCCATCTCCGCCCCTCCCCTTCGAACGTCACATGTCGTTGGTGTTTGTACAAAGGGGACAGATAGAAAGGCGGAGTCCAGTTTGGCTTTTAATAAAGGGGGCGTGGTCTTATGCAGATTGGTTGTGAAAGGGGCAGATACAGATGCGATTGTGTAAAAGGGGAGCCCAGCTTGGCTTATAGCAAAGGAGGCGTAGTCTGATGCCGTCCAGCAGTGAAACGGGCGGGAACAAATAAAATTTGTGTAAAGGGGAGGGGCTTACGGGGAACTGACTATGACTTATAATAAAAAGGACAGAGTTTTAAGCAACGGTGCTGCGTAAGGGCCAAACATGATATGTGTAACCGCAGCTGGGCTAATACCTAATAAGGGGGCGTGGCCTGATGCAGTGTAGCAAGTAAAAGAATCAAAAGAAAAAGAATTGTGTATATGGGCGGGGTGTGACAGGGAAAGAGGTGGGGTCTGGCTTGGCACATAATGAAGGGGGCGTGGTCTGATGCCATGTGGCAGGTAAAGGGACGGATACAAATGAGATTTGTGTAAACAGGGAGGGGTGGCCTGATGCCCTGCAGTCCTACTAAACACTGTGACAGAAAACGAGCCAGAAAAATCTTTTTAGAAACAAGCTGTTGTTTAGAAACAAGCTGTAAAGACCAAATGGGGTTATTGTTGGTTAATTAGCTAATGTGGAAGCAAATTAGACGCGGAGACAGTGTGGCCTTTGTGATCAGCGTGTTGGAGCACCAGGCCTTGCCATTTACCCTCTGGTCCACTGTCACATTTCTTACCTCCGAGGCAGACAGCTAATTAAGCAGCCTGGCACTTAATGTGGCCTACACAGCCAGCGGCCCTCCTCTTCTCAGAGGCTGTTGGCATTCAAAAGGCACAACAGCAGCTGCATACCTCCATTAAAACTAGGCTAACATGGAAAATTTATGTTACATAAGTGAAGCGAATGTGAAACGCATGACCTCAATAACGGCGAGCGTGTGTGGACAGTCCATTCAGAGTCTCTGAAATATGGAATGAGCTGCACCACGTGCAGCAGGTGTTAGAGGTCCCGGGGAAGTGAAGTCTTGAAACAGCAGCAGACGTTGTAGAGTGTGGTGTATGTACATGAAGTGAGCGGTTAGCGGCCTGTTGGCTCCGGAGTCAGCAGTGGGGGATTACTTCCTGTTTTAATACCACAAAAGCAGCACTAACAGTGTGACAGAAGCCAGTGACTGAAACCTGACTGGGGTTTTAGCATACAGAGTAACCGAGAGACAAAGGCACTTATTGTATTTATAAACAGTCATTTAGCGCTGGTCATTCTGTCTCTCCACATTCTACAAGCTGCCAAACAGTTCCTTAGGCTCAGTGCTGTAGAACCGCTTTTAGTTCCCTAAAGAACCTTTTAATGGAGGCTTTTTAAGATCTGAGGAACTGTATTAAAGAGTTAAGACGCTCAACAAGCTGTAAAGCTTCACCATCATCATTGATTTCTTCTGTTAACTCTTCCTGCACTGATATTGACACTGTTCCAACTCTGGAATGATTGGGAATGGCGTGCTTGTATCCAGCTCAGTAAAGTTAGGTTGATATTGGATATTCGGCAGATATTCTCCTTACGTGCCTCCTACCGCTCACAGCATCCTAAAATCTCTGAAACCGCATCTTCTACAAGCTATAGTTTGGTAAGATATTCAATAGTTGATTACTGGTTAATTGTTCATAAGGATTGAATTACTACTCTGCGACATCCACATGACATACAGATCTAAAATCACTTGTAGTATGCAGTGACCCATCTGACAAACATACTACCACCTTTAGTTTGGTAAGATGTGAGTTGGTTGAATTTTAGTTAGTTTTCAAAAGTATTGAATGAATACTGTGATAGATCCATATGACATACAGATCTAAAATCACTTGTAGCATGCAGTGACCCATCTGACAAACACACTACAACCTTTAGTTTTTTAAAAATATACCATGATCGATTTTTAGTTCATTTAAAGTAATAAATTACTACTATAAATTACTACTATGAGACATCCATATGACGTACAGATCTTATATTGCTTGTAGTATACAGAGCCCCATCTGACAAACATACTACAACCTTTAGTTTGATATGATGTACTGTGGTTGATTTTTAGTTGATTTTTATAAGTACTACAATAAAAAGAAATAATGCTGTGAGACATCCATATGGCGTACAAATGTAATATTGCTTGTAGTATACAGTGACCAATTGCTATTAAATAAATCATTTGAGATACCAAACATTTTTATGCAGTTTTGAAAGTGTAATGCAAGCACATGTTAAGCTTATATGTGATGCAAATTATTATTATTATTTTTTTATTATTATTTAATTTCAGCTTTTGCTAGAACTTCATTATTTTTACACAGTATTTTTGTAATTTATACCTTAGTAACATAGGTACAAAAATAACAGTCTACTAAAAGTCTGTAACACAAACAGAAGAAGGGCAAAATGTTGCTATAAAATGTTATTGTCACTATATTTTGAAGGATTAGTGTAAAACAAGGTACACTCAGACAGGACCTTGTTTATACACAGAAGTGGGTCGATGCCCTGAAATGAATGGTTCCTCAATGTTTCCTTAATAAAGAAAATGATTCTATATATAACCATGAACAGTCAAAGAACCATGTGCATGACTGATAGGATTGTTTTCAGCATGAAAGGGTTCTTCAGATTCATGGCAAATGTGCTATAGTAGGGTTCTATATTGCATCAAGAAGAGTTCTATTGTTACAAGCGTTAAGATAACTTAAACGAGGAAAGAAGTTTTGATCAATTCCTGTAGTAGGTTTGCAAGACACGTTGTATGTTACACATTATTTTTACAGTTGGAATTTTTTACAAATAAATCTACATCCTCACAACCTTTTCAAAGTATTTTGCACTGGTTACTAAACAAAGGGTTATAGTATGTTCGTCAGGTTCGTCAGATGGGTTTCTTTATGTTACAAGCAATATTAGATCTGTTTGTCACAGTAGTATTTTATTATATATAAATATTAATTCAAATTCAACCATGGTATATTTTACCAAACTAAAGGTTGTAGTATGTTTGACAGATGGGTCTCTGTATACTACAAGCAATATTACATCTGTATGTCGTATGGATGTCTCATAGTAGTAATTTATTCTATAAAAATGAACTAAAAATCAAGCACAGTATATCTTAAAAACTAAAGGTTGTAGTATGTTCATCAGATGGATGTCTGTACACTACAAGTGATTTTAGATCTGTATGTTATATGGATGTCTCATTGTATTAATTTAATACTCATGAAAATTAACTAAAATTCAACCAACTCAAATCTTACCAAGCTAAAGGTTGTAGTATGTTTGTCAGATGGGTCACTGCATACTACAAGTGATTTTAGATCTGTATGTCATGTGGATGTCGCAGAGTAGTAATTCAATCCTTATAAAAAATTAACCAGTAATCAACTATTGAATATCTTACCAAACTATAGCTTGTAGTGTGTTTGTAAGATGCGTTTTAATAAATTACAAATGATTGTATTACAGCTGTGTAAAAGGAGCAGATTATCACATTATCTGTGTATTTCACTACGTTTCAAGTCTTTATAAATAAGTCTTTATAAAACAGCCTCCTCATGTCTCTGAATCTTGTGCGTTTTGACGCACAGTAACCGCACTTTAGAGACGGTCCCTTGCCGTCTTCTGCGCCTGCAATTCTGGCTATTTGCATCAAACGTACTCGGCGAAAGGAAAGATCGGAAACTTTGACGAAATATAATGGCTGTAGTTTGTTCCCTGGAATAATCCAATATCAACCTAACTTTACCGAGCGCTTGTATCCAGGTTTTAAATCGGACGTATGGCTTTCGTCAGAGTAGGGGCACTCGAGTCACATGACTTGACTCGAGTCAGACTCAAGTCGCAAATTTAAGGACTTATTTGACGACTCGATTTACTGTTGAATATTAGCATTTTGAGAAGTTGGGGTTTTATTGAAACGGGATTTCTGTTGCAATGCGCGCACACCTGGCAACCCATCAGAGCGCAGGAGACCAGCACAGGTGAACGTACGAAGTAGCCCGTAGCATGAAGGCGGCGACGCCAGGAATAGTGAGGTCTGGATTGGAGGAGTGTGTTGTGGATGAAAGTAGTAAAGAGAAAACATCGACGTGGAGGGTCTGCGGGTCGAACATCAGTGACACGACCACCACAACCAACTTCATCCGTCACTACAGACCCCAGACAAAAAGGTACGAGACTGTATCGTTTGACAAGTCAAGCGTTAGCATGAAAGCTAACGTTCAGTTCAGTTAAAAAGACAACAGTGACTAAAGTATATAAACAGATGTAACTCCTGCTCCGTGACTGCACTGACCTAGAGTTAGTGTTTCTGCTCTGACACTACAGAACTGCTGTTTAACCTCAGAGAGCAATTAGTTATGTTGCCTACTCTAGCTCGGTAAAGTTCGGCGGATGTCCGCGTTTCGCGCCTCCTACTGCTCACAGAGAACCTTCTAAAACCGCTGTAACAGTATTTCCTAAGTCGTGGTAGACCAGGGAACAAACTACAGTCGGTACATGTCCCCAGAGTTCCCGATCTTTCCTTCCGCCGGTCACGTGTGATGAGCATAGCCCGCATCGCTGCCGCAGGCTCTGAAGACGGTAAGGGACCGTCTGTAAAGTGCGGGTACTATTTAAAGACGTAAGGTTCAGAGAGACGAGGAGCCTGTTGATGTTATTTATAAAGACCTGAAGCAGGCTGAAATACACAGGTAATGATAAAATCTGCTCCTAGATAAAGCTGTATGAAGAAAGGCAGACATGCACTGTAAAGACTTACCTCTCATAACTTTACTGGGATACAACACATGAACCTACTGCAGGATAAAATCACTCGTAATTTATTAAAACACATCTTACAAACATACTACAACCCTTAGTTAGGTAAGATGTGCTTCGGTTGAATTGAAAGTTAATATATTTTAGTATTGAATGAATACTCTGAGACATACAGATCTAATCGCTTGTGTACAGAAGCCTATCTGACAAAAAATCTACAGTCTTTAGTTTGATAAGATGTATCTTTTCTGAATTTTTATATGTAATAATCTACTACTATAAGACGACAGGATAACATACAGGTCTGATATCGCTTGCAGTATACAGACACTAACCTGATGAACATACTATGACCTTTAGTTTGGTAAGATACACCATGGTTTAATTTTAGTTATAATTTAGTTAGTTTAATTTTTATATCTAATAAATTACTACTGTGAGAGATCCAAACGTCCATCAACGTCAACTGCTAAAGTAACATCCGTTTAGTACTAACGCCTCACTGTGGATACCTGCAGTCTCTTTCTGATGGTAGACACATGAACTTTGACCTCACCTGTGGCAGGAAGCTTCCTGTAGGTCCTGTGATGTTTTGGGATTGTTTGAGACTCTTTGCAGATCTTGTGCTCTGCTCTGGGCTGAAGTTGCTAGGACGGTCTGACCTGGCCATGTTGCCAGGTGTTTCTCTGGTAAATTATTTTGTGGACAGTGGAATGGCTGGTTTCTAATTGTTTTCTAATTGTTTGCAGTCCATTCCTGGACTCATACACATCTACAACCTTCTTGAAGGCCAGAGAACTCTCTGGATCTGACTGTGGTAATACCACTCACTTCAACAATCAGGAGCAAACCAAACTAAATATCTGAGGTTTAAATAAGACCAGCTTCCCCAGAATCCTCTGATGTTAGGTATTTTCAGCAGCAATAAATGTGGGGATGTCCAAATATTTACCTCACAAGAAAACTGCATTTCTGTTCATTATAGTTTACATTATTTTTAAAGATAGTTTAAAGTGTTCAGTTACATTTCCTCCATCTCTCAGTATTGGTTTTATTGCTTACCCTATTTTTTTGGCACATGACTACTTGGCTCTGGCGTTTTATGCACTGTAACAATGAACAGTGAAGTAGCGTCGTACAAGAAGCACCTTCAACAGATGAGTTAAACAGTGTTAGTTAAGGCTGAAAATAAAACTCGGCTCTTCATCGAGCATCCTAACTTTGTATGATTTGACTTGAGACTTGCTTGAATCTTCTCACAGTAACTTGGGACTTGCTTGAGACTTGTGACTTGCACATGTGTGACTTACTCCCACCTCTGGGTGCAGTTACTGTGGAATAATGATTTCTTCTCCTATAGAAACGCATGGGGTGCAAATGTTTATGTACCTTTTTAACTTACTTTGATAGACACTCATTAACACCCTATTAACTATGAAGGATACCGTAGCATCCGCCCCCTAGCAACCATCTGGGATATCATAACAACCGCCAGCAGCCCCGTTGCAACCTCTTAGCAAACACCTGGAGTATCCTAGCACTGCCAGCATCCACCTAGCAACCCCCTAACAGCCAACTGCCATTTCATAGCAACCACCAGTAACCACCTCGCAACCCCCTAACAGTCATCTGGGACATCATAGCAACTGCCAGCATCCACCTCGCAAACCCCTAGCAACCATCTGGGACATCATAGCAACTGTCCACATCCGCCTCGCAACCCCCAAGCGATCATCTGGGATATCATAGCAACCGTCAGCATCCACCTCGCAACCCCCAAGCAACCATCTGGAATATCAAAGCAACACCAGCATCCACCTTGCAACCCTGGGGAAAGCAAGCACCTGGGAAAAATAGCAACTACTCAGCAACAACCCAGCAACCACCTAGGATTAGCATGGGATATGGAATATGGTTGCAATGCCCTAGCAACATCCTTGCAACCATTTGGCATACCACAGCAAGCACTTAGCAACACCATTGCAATCATCTGGGTTACCATAGCAGCTGCCTAGCAACACCCTAGTAACTACTTCAGATGCCACAGCAACTGTCTAGAGACATCTTATCAAATTTAACCTGCAGCACACATTACTAGTCTTCTAAAGTGGAGCTGATGTTCCTCAGTCTCGATTTGTATTCTCTTACTACAAGACCCAGCATTAAACACATACCTGTAGAACCTAAACCGGAAGTCTCACTGCAGCACCGCTGTTTACACCAAATACACCAACAGTGCTAACCCTTTCCCATTACCTTTGATTCAGTGTTAGCCACATTAGCATTGGTGGATGAAATATTACTTTGAGCATGATGAGCTGAATGGCACTGCTGATGGCAGATCTAAAGGTGCATGCAGTGATGTGGACGAACAGGCGGATGGCTGTACTGACGGACTGACCACTTGTACGGATGTTTTAGTTCTGAACCCAGCCTGAAACACTAACTTATCATTGTGGCAGATGGGGCTGCTGCCAGAGCTGCTTCATCAGAGCTTTCAGTGCGTGACTGGCAGCACCATTAATCAGATTAGACACCTCCTGTCTTCAGCCTTCGCACCATGTTAATGAGCGTTCAGGCCTTCTACATGCAGATCCTGCTTTCAGTCAAACAGCCTGGGTCTGTACAACGGAGACCACCCCTCCTTTATTTCACTGAGTACTCGTGTATGTGTGAGTCATTTTTGGGATGCGTCCTATCTCCAAACCAGATGTACTCAAGAGCCTGGAATGTCTGGAATTTTGGCTGGTTTGGGATTGGGCTGCCTTTTCGCTGCCCTGTCTTTTTAGTTAACCTGTTTTGTTATTTTGTTACACAGCTGGTAACATCTGGAGTGTTCATCGTGACATTTATGGTGATGTTTGTCTACATACACTCATCATCAAAAGAATAGTTGCACAAATAGTTGCAGCCAGAAGAAATCAACCGACAGGAATGAAACCTGGTGGGTGGGTTTGACATCCTGAGACATGCAGATGATTCAGGTTTCACACTCGACCATGCATGTGGCATAATCAAGGACAGACCTTATCGCTGTACCTGACTGACCCAACAGCCAGGATTGCAGACATCCAGTGAGCAGTGATGCCCTCCATGGGTGATCCTGTTGGTGCCAGGTTTGTTGTCACACGTGCAGAAGGCCTGGTGTCACTCCACCTCCACTCCTACCGCACCATCTGCAGGAACTGTGTGAGAATATTCAAGCTGCTACATGTGTCTTTCTCTGTTGGCTAGTAGGGTAGATTAATGGGTTGAGTGACCATGAAGGAGACTTTGTGGTTAGAGGTGACCTGCCTGCTTCTCGGCTGCATCAGTAAGCGCTGTCGTGGCAGATCCTCCTGCCCATGTGTGCTGGGGCCCTGACTCTCAGCTTTGTCTGCCGCGGAGTTAAGGTTGGGTGGTGCAGCGAGCTGCACATGCCGTCATAGCTCCTCTGGCAGCAGCGCACTCAGGAGGTGACCCTGCGTCAACATCAGCATCACATGCAGTTCTGCTGTCAGCTTGCCCATCCACTTCTTAGGAAGCAACCACCTGTGCTCTCAAAGTGCTGCTGGTGAGCCGTAGTGCACACTGCCAGACCACCATGGAGGTCCTTACAGCTGGCCACCGAACTGAGTTCTGGGGCTGGTCTAGCCCTGGTTTCTCTCCTTGCACATCCAGCAGTGAATCCTAATCTTGGGATTACATGTTCTTTCCTCAGATTAATGTCTGGGCGGATTCATCCGGCTGCCCGGAGAATTTTTTCTGTGTCCTTTTGTCTCTATTTTCTTTCTGTCTGTCGTCCTTTGTTTGGCCGATGCTGCTGTAGATCATGTTGGCTTTCACTGCCAGTCTTTGCTTGCGTTTGTTTGTGCTGCTCATTGCCTCGGGTAGGGAGGTGAATGGCATATACTGGTGTTGTCAGTCACTGGGGAACGATGTCTCCGCCCCTGATATTTGTTGGCATTAACAAAGTGTTGCTCCGTGTTGGTCTAAAATTGCAATGACCGATGGTGGTGTGATGATAGCAGCTGGTCTTTAAGGTGGTAGAAAGGTATGAGGTGCAAGACCTCAGTGCCTCTGGGTTCATTCCGTATTACAAGAGTACAAGACAAATTATATTTTGTAGCATTTCCATTGGCGTCAGAGGAACAGCCAGAAATCCAAAGGTGTCTATCTTGAAAGTGAGGTGGACTAGGCCCCAGGCCTCCCCCTATCTAGCTCATGAAGTTGCTTTATCACCAAACTGTAACTTCCTGCTGTTTGTGTTTCAGTGGTAATCAGCAACAGTAGCTGGATGCACCAGTAACATCACTCACTGCCAAAAATTGTTGGTTGCTAACTAATAGGGAACCGTCATGTAGGTAGACTTATTGTTCCCTTTGTAGGGTCGGATCAGGTCTTCACTGTATGGTGGTAGCAAGAGGGTTTTGGGGTTCACAGCTTCTGCTTGAGCTAGTAGGCTGGTCACTCCCCAGCTCCCCCTTTGAATAGTGTTAGGACTGACATAGGTACAAAGAGGAGATGGGATGTTGATGCTGATCGTGAAATCTTTGTCACGGGATATGGGAGGGTAGAGATGAGTGTTACATACCTCTGGTACTAGTGAAACGTTCTTGTACCAAACCTGAATATTTACTTGAGTGCTGTTCAGTAGTCCTCAATCTGGTACTACTATCTGAGTATACCTCAAGAAGGTCGCCTTGATGGGGTGACAAAGTCATAAGTGCATGTGGTAAACGTGAGCACGTGGAATATCACCAGTGATTCGAGTGAATTTGGGCCAAGCTGCCATTAGCCCATCCCAGTCAATGTATGTATATTATTCGTGTGAGGGACTTGTTGTGCATTTGGATACGCTGTGAGTTGGTGAGAACCGTCTGATAACATCATTAATGGGTGTCTCAGATTTCAAAACATCTTCTCCAGTTTCAACTCAGAAACTTGATCTGCTATCCTGGAGCGCACAAGAGTCTAAGCGGAGCAGTGTGTTCATTGATTGCAGATAGTTTTTGGGTGTGGTTCAAGCTTTGGTTTATGCTCTAGGGTCAGTGATTCCAGGGCTGGACCAGGAAGAAACCTGTGTAAAAATGTGGAACCGGTCCTGGGCACTAGAGGTGCAGTGAAAGGAAAGTAGTTCTGTAAATGGAAGCACTCATGCATACATGCATTTACATGCCTTTTGACTGTGTTCTCTGTTACAATGACCCCTGTGGCTCGCTCTCCAACAATCACGCCTCTAAAGCACATGTAGATCATATTTTATGCAGCTGGTCACAACCACATGTTCAGCTGCAGGGCTGTTAGCTGAGGGCCTTAAGCGCCACGCCTAATGAATACATATCTCATGTATTACAGTCATCGCTCGCAGTGCAGGCCTTAGCACAGTTGGGGAACATCTTGAGCCAAATTTAAATCACCTTTCTGGAGCAACAAGCCATAAGGTTAGCATGGTAGCATGTGGAGAAGGAGTTTTGGTTCCGCATTTGGGGATTTTATCCAGGCAGTTAAGTCTAGCTTACAGTAGCTTACGTTCCATTTCCTGGTTTTAAGGTGTTTTTCTAGTGTTCTGTGTTGTTTTATGGATTGTCTTTAGATCAAGGGTGTAGCGTAATCATCCAATCTGGGTGCAGCATAAGTGACCATATTCTGATTTGCATTTGTAGGACACGTTAATGATTTCTTGTTTAGTTAGCCCCACATTTCTCATGGTTTCTCATGGTTGAGACCAGACGCTCTCATAATGAGAACACGTCTGGACCCACGAGACTAGGTTTAGAGGAGACCAACATCTGCCTGGTAGTATATTCCATCACAGACCTCATGTAACAGAGGACGATCTGATATCAGGCCTATGAGAGCACAGGGGGGACGGGACAGGAGGTGGGTGTTGAGTGATGAATTAAAAGGTTGAAAGAAAGGGAATGTAATGGTAGAGCATTCGCAGAGTGGAGACGTGGCCAAACGAACGTAGCAGGCCCCAGCATTCGAACACACACACACACACACTGCAGCTGTCAGCTTGCGTCATATTCCAGATTCTTCCATTGCTGCTGGTCACTTGCTTCTCTAGACAGCCGCCGCACCTGTTACCTGTCTGTCGGAAGTGTGATGTTTAATCACAGGACTGAGTGTTTGACTGTGTGTCATACATTGGCAGCACAGCAACCGGCTATGGCAAATATCAGACCACTAGCAATACTGTTTCCACTGCACACTTAAAAACAAGAAACAGGAACCCGCAGAAGTTATGGTTCTAACTGTAGTTCAAGCTCTAGTTCATTTTCCACCTGCTTGAGAGACAGAGCTGTCATAATAACCTCAGTCAGTTATTTATTTGTCGTTTTGCTCATTTTATACCATTCCCAAGCATCTGCTCTGGCTACCTAGCTACCTAGCATGCTAGTTAGCTTAACTTTGTGGCTGACATGAAATGATATTCTGTACACACACTTTTAAAAATATCTAGAATTATGCTGAATCATGTGAAGCCAAGCTTTCCTTTTCTCTAAAAACATAAGCAAAATCGCTCATTCTAAATGGAGGCTAGCTTAAATGCTAATAGAGTTAGCATCCTAACTAGCTTCCAAAGTGATAATTCTGAAAATAGCTATCAACACATTAACATTCAATTCTAGGTGACATTCTGTTCCACTTACTGTTGACAGTGCTAGGTGACTTTATCTCTAATATTAGCCAAATTGTTGTTAGCTTCAACTGCAGGTGGTAGCAAAACAGAGGAGAAAGCTCTCAAGTATTATTAGGTCCTGCTGGTACCTGAAAACCTAAAACTGGACCTTTCAGTACTGGACTGATGACCAGTGGACAAAGCTAGTTCAAGTGTTTTGGTGCAAAAAGTTGGAAAAATTGAATATATCTGTAGATAGCAAACTGTCCTGGGTCGGTTCTGAGTTGGCTTGGCAGGTGTGGGCCAGAATACGACAAGGAGCTGTACAGTTGCATACAGTTGTGCTTCATGTCTGTATTTGTGGGCCAATTCATATGTGAATCTTGTGGACCAACAGCAGAATTATTTGGGCCAAATCTGGGCCGATAACCCAGCGATATACTGGGCCAGAACAAACCCAAGGATGTGTTAATGCTATTGCATGTATACTCATGAGTAGTGGACAGTTATGTAGATTTCTTATTTATATAAATATACCTTTGGGCCTAAATGATCAAACATCACAGTAATTTAAATTAAAGATGATGTCTTATGCGTTATGCTCTTACACTCTTGGCACAGTGAAATATAAGGATGTGAAATATAAGGATGGATCCTTTATAGTTGTACAGTCACTGCACTTCAGATATTAATCATGTGAATATATGAACAGCCATAACAACGTGTTCATTATTTGGTCATCAGACCACAATTTCAGCGCAGACCAGTGCTGCTAAACGCAAAAGCTGTCTGGCCAAGTGTTCTAAGCTAAATGCTAACTGCTTAGCCGGTATAATGTGTCAGTAAGAGGATTTGAGAGTTGGATTAGAAGGGTTTAAAGCACTGAGATGATGGCCTCGCTAAATCACTCCTACTTGAGAATGGAACTTCACCAAGTGTGTGTGTGTGTAAGATGCTAAATGTAAGACCTGAAGAGCAACAGATTTGTATCAGGCTCATGTTGGAGGGATTCTCACTCTGGATTCTGATTTTGTCCCTGCTGTCATTTGTCAGGGTGAGTAGCTATACATCAGTACTACATCAAGCTCCACTCCTGCTTCAGATCTGAGGACATCCACAGGTGTTTCTGTCCATCCTTCCACTGTGAGAAGACACAGGGCTCTGAAAAGAAATGTAGCTGTTCAGGAAGCTCCTCACTGAGAAAAGGAGACAGACACATCCAACAAAGAAGCTGCTGGTGTTCTCAGAACAATGGACTGACCACCCCAGAGTCCAGAAGCTCAACACCGCTGGATGTGCTAAACCAAGACTGGGCCCAGCTTCCCTCACACACTGTCCAAACACTAACAGTCAGCTGTGTGTTGGGCCAAAGCCCTCTCCCAAAAGGGGGAAGGGGCTCTGGCACATCCTCACTGCTCAGGCCCTCAACCCCAACTCCCTAGTTTTCCCTGTGCTAAAACACAAAACAGTCTCAAACATGGCACATCCCAGTGTCGCTCTTCACACTAAGAGTCCCCAGCAGAACGGACGCTCACACAAACATACGTGTCCCTACAGACTGTACAAACAAGTCATTCCATATGCCCCCCCCCCCCCTCTCTCTCTGTCTTTCTGTCTCACACAAACACACACACACACAATGGCACACTACCACATGACCAGCATGGCATGTCACATTTGTGGACCCGACACACACACTGTACACAGCAGTTGCGTAGCCAGAATTTCCAGTGGGACACACGGTTCCCACAACAGTATCTCGCTGCGCGGGACTCAATGTCATGCACTGGAGCGGGCAGGAAACCAATCCATTGCGTGTGTGTGTGTGTGTGTGTGTGGGAGCGGCACAAAACATAGATGTAGAAAAGTCCTGTAAATAAATAAATAATAGAAATGCAATAATTATTATTAATTAATATTAAGTATTATTAACATCATTTAATCATTTACTACAGCTAAATGATCAATAATGAAGTAATACGCCACATGAACTGCATTATTGTGCTACAGAACTGGTGGAGCTTTTCGATGGTCAGACGGGCCATTCGTGTGCTTAACCTTGGTGCGGGATGGATGGTCTGCGGGCGGGAGCAAGGGGAATCAACAGTGGGACAAATGGTGCCAATTTTTTGGTGGGGGCAGGACGAATTTAAGTGGGACCTGGCCGAAGTGCCTCTAGTGCTGAGCATGTCCGCGGTCTGCTCAGATAAGCACGTTGTGACGTCGTTTTTCAGGATGGCTCTACAGTATCTTGACCCCGTTTCCAAGCTGGCCACCTTTTTCACCCCTTACGTCTGGATGTTCAGTAATACAGTTAGGGCTGCATGTGTGTTGCCAACTAACATTCCTACAAATGGAGAATGCAGTCTTCATGCAATGTGTGTGTGTGTGTGTGTGTGTGTTTGCTTGCGTGTGTGTGAGTGTGATCAGCACTGTGTCATTATCACATACTCTGCTCATTAGAGCCTCTACTCACACTACTATCAGCTACGACTCGCTCTGCTGGCATTCACACACAAACACACAGTGGTGTTCTGATAGGGGCCATCTACCTGGGGGTGGTGGTTTGGCGGAGGGGTTAGATAAGGACAGAAGCTCTGTTTGAAGAATACCAGGATCACTCTGATTCTATATCAGGCACATACGGACAGAGAGAGAGAGAGAGAGAGAGAGAGAGAGAAAGGTGGATATATATATAGACAGAGGAGAAGTGGGAGAAACAATAAGAAGGGAAATTATATATATATGAGAGAGACAGAGAGAAGGAGGAGGAAGGGAGAGCGAGCGAGTGAGTGAGAGAGAGTGGGTAGTAGTAGTAAGGGAAAGGAGGGAGAGAGAGAGAGCGAGCGAGCGAGCCTGTTTGAGTGGGTGTTGCTCTGCTATTCTTAGCGGTGAGAAACTCTGCTAACTCCTACTACTGCTGTTCACATCTCGGACCACCGCAGACACAGACACGCATACGTGCTCCTTCCCAAAACCAAGTCGGTGTTGGAGGAGTCTGTTCTGTTTCTCTTTCTCTATCGTGATTCGGAAACAGCCTGTAAGTACTGAGAGGTGCCGAAAGTGTCTGTGGCTTCGTTTCGTCCTCTAGTAGAGCTCAACTCTATCTTTAGCTGACTCACGGGGGTGTGTGTGGGTGGGTGTGTAGGAGTGTGTGTGTGTGTGTGTGTGTGTGTTGGGTCAGGTGAAGGGCAGGGTCACCACAGAGCGTTGTGTGTATGCAGGTGCAGTAAACGTATTCTGATGAACAGCACGTTTCGAGGCAAAGATGTATAACATACTTGTTGCTGGACTTGTGGTTCATGGATATCAGGGCTGAACTGGAGCGTTTGTTGGGCTGGACGATTTGGGCTGAATGATATCTCTGTATTTTAGGCTGAATGGAGATGCACATTATACACAGTTGAGTCACATTATTATAACCACTTCCTACTTTTTTTTTTTGGGGGGGGGGGGGGCAAATATCTGAATACCTACCAAACAAACAAATATGCAAATACTTCTCTTAAAAGCTGCTAAATAATTCTAAGAAAGTTATTATTGTAATATACTTGTTAATATAAAAGTTGTTCTGTGTATCAGCGTTCAGTGTGAGTGGTTAAAAGTCCTTTTGTGTTTGAGATGTGTTTTGTCACTTAACATAGCTGAGAACAGGAAGGGGCAACCCTTGAGCAAGGCACCGTGGGTAGGGCTGCCCACTGCTCAGGGTAAGGGTGCTCCCTGCCCCCTAGTGTGTGTGTTCACTAAGGCAAAATGATTCCAAATTGTAATTTTAATTATCCATTTTAATTCTCTACTGAAAATGTTTACTGTGAATATGAATTATGGCCTCATGCAGCCACTTAGTGACTTTTGAGACCTTTTTGCTTGATTTCTAGAGGCCTTTAAATACAAATCACAAATGAACTGAACTATTATAGACACCTGTTTACACAGCATTCTCATTGCTGGAGCTGACTTGTTCTTTCGGACGGCTAGCAAGAATATGAATGAGCGTTTATCACGCGGGTCATCCGAGCCGGTCGTGGGTTATTTACAGAAGCCTCTGAAACTGCCCGGGGAAAAGCCCAACGTTAGTCAGCATCTCGGGGCTCTTTTTATACTGCATCTGGGAGCAGTAGTGCTAACGCAGGATTTCACAAAGCAGAATTTCTTAGTATGCTGGACAACACCTGACGATGGTTATGGGCCTAGAGCTGTGTTCTGTTACTTTGAGAGCTTTTAGAGCTGATATGAAAAAAGCAGCACACTGTAAACACAGCAGCGCCGTTAGCACCGTGCTCTGCCTTGTGTTCAGTTGTATCAGCTAATTAGCTAGTTTGGCTAAGCTGTAGGATTTCTTACACATGATGATCTAGGCTCAAACATGATGTATCAGGGCACATACCAGATCTAATCATTGCCTGCACCATGTGCCACATCCTGACTGCCCCGTGGCCACTTTCCATTGTGCTTCTTGTAAAATATGTGCCAGCGTCTGAGGAAAACCATGTGTAGCATATGCAGCTCTTTGCCTGACAAAGGCATTTGTGGTCAAGTCTTAATGAAGGAATCTGATCCTAGATCAGCATTTGATGGCTCATCGCTGTAAATGCAGGTGCTGGTCTTGAGTTGCTGTGTTATAAGCTAGTACGTATGTGTTCTCCTTCAAGGCCTGGACGCTCCCCAGACTCACCCGTGTTTCCCTGCTTTAACACCCCAGATTGAACTCATTAGCTAGAGCAGAGAATGCACAACAACAACAAGGCCAGCCTTGAGCAGGGGCGTCAGCTTGGTCCACAGTTGGAGTAATATGTGGTAGATTTCATTTAGAACTTCCAGAGCACCACGACTTACTTTTCTTAGTCGCGTCCCATGTGACATTAAACACGACACCAGGGATTGCTGCACCTGGCAGGCCGGCTGGGTCCTTCACACAGCAGTCGAGGTACTCCACTACCTGATAACCAGGTTTTAAAACCAAGACTAACCGATAGGAATGGCTCTTACCTCCTGTCTTGTTGGTTAGCTGTTGGTTTTGCCTTAAAGGGAAAAACCATAGGTTTATCAGCATAATTGGGCGGCTGAGAGTGATTTGGTGTCAAATGGTTCCTTTTAAAGAAGCTTCTTTACAGTGGGGGTGATGGGAGCCAGGGGTCCGCACTTACATCGTACAGCCGTTTTATTAACCATCCAAAACCACCAGTAGACCTACATGTGCCTGTTGAACTTTTACATGTAACACTGATGGCAAAATAATGTTAATAGTTTTCTATGGGGACTATTTTGCCCCAAAGCACCTGGCATGTACCCTTCCACCATTCATGCATCTTCTTAGCCGTTTATCTCTCTGGGTGGTGCTGGAGGTGTGTGTCTCAGGGTGTGCTGGAGTCTATCCCAGTGCTCACTGGGCGGGAGGCAGCAAACACAGGACAGGGCAGTCCATCGCAGAGCAGACACAGTGACATACATGTTCAGACACAGCTGAGGGGGGGTGAGGGGGGGTGAAGGGGGGGGGGCAAGCTAGCATTTCCCAGTTCACCTGACCACATGTCTTTGGACCGTGGAAGGAAGCCGTAGCACCCGAAGGAAACCTCACACAGACACGGGAGAACATGCAACCTCCACACAGATGCGATCCTGGATGGGAATCAAACCCAGGCCCTTCATGCTGTGAGGCAAGAGCGCTATCCACTGCACTTCTGTGACTTTTAGAGGCAGATGTCTGGTTCCTACCACCACCACTGTAAACACTTCTGACTCGCCAAGTTTCTCTAGAAGGGAGTGTTTCACACCAACCCACTCCGATTGACTCTTTGTTTACATCTCAATTATTTAATTATGGAGAAATTGGGAAAATCTGCGGAATTTCCCGTCAAGTCATCCAGCCAGCTGGCCATGCGTTCCTGCTGTAAAAGCTGACACTTTTTTCAGTAAGAGTAGCTCTTCAAGGCCGCACCCAAAGATCCTTTCAAACAGGCACAATAGGCCGGTGCACTGTTCTGTCTCCTGTAGTAAGCTGAGGTATTGCTGGGCTTTTATGGGAGCTAATGAACAACTGCTGTATCGACTTCAAGTCAACATTACATGACCTTGTGAAGCCTGAGGGCGAGACACTTTTGGAAGCTTGCCTTGCCGGTTATCCCTAAATGCCTGAAAAGGCTCTGATCCAGCACTGCGGACTGTTTTTCGTTTTTTCACTAGGATTTTTAGGATTTTATTAAAGGGCCCATATCTATTTTAGAAACCAAGCTACAAAAACGGGCTCATTTTAATTCATTGCTTTTATGATGTCACAAAAACATTCACCTCCATCTGCCTATTCAACCTACAGCAGTTTAGCTGTATAAGAAGTGCCAATCAGAGCAAAGCTCATTTACATAAATTAGTCTTAAAGGCCCAGCCTGTGTAATTATAGGGGATAAGAGAAAGGTCATGGGAGAATAGTAATGTAAGATAAGGGCCGGTCAACAGTGTCTTGCTGCAGTGTGTCCTTCCCCTATTTTTTTTTGCATTGTCTCAACAACTTCCCCCGCTCTCTGGTTCCTCTATTTTCCAGACTCCTGCGTCTCGTTCCATAAAGAGCTCCGGCTGGTAGCTGATCACAATGCAGGCGCAGGATCTGATCCGGCAGTTCCGGGTGCCCGACCTGGGTGACATGAGGCAGTACGTGCGAAGTTTGCCCACCAACATACTCATGGGCATGGGGGGGTTCGCCGCCATCACCACCTACTGGTACGCAACAAGACCCAAAGCACTCAAGCCCCCCTGCGACCTCGCCATGCAGTCGGTGGAGACTGAGGTAAGCAAGCGCATATGCAGTTTTATACATGAACAATGCCATGACGTGTCCTCTCACTGAGTTACTGTGTGATTCAGAAGTTCTCTGTAGAGGATGTATTAGGAAAATCAAGATTTGAGTTTTGATAACGTTGCATTCAAATTACAAGAAAACTTGTAATTTGAATGCAACGTTTGCATATGACTGTATGTGTGAGGCCAAGCTTGGTTTGGAATTGATCCAGAAGAAGGCCTTGTACAATTACTGTTAGACTAAAATGGAATTTTCCTGGGAAATATCTGGGAACCTGGGAATATTCTGCAAATATGAATATACCAGCATTTCAGGAAGAGTTAATCCAGCAATGTAAATGATTTCACCTAGAAAAGGCCTAATGAAAGCTTTATATGGATGCTTTAAAGAGACACTTTGGCCAAAATGAAAAAGTACCCCTTAATCTTCCATCCTACGGCGGTGTGGAAGTAGTATACTAGAGCAGGATTTTCCAATTGGAAGACTAGGAAAACTCTTTAGTAATGAAACTTGCAGGCCTCAGTATGGGGTCAATATCCTAAACCAATAAAATACCGTACCAATCCGCTACTGGCTCGGGGTGCACCATAAGTTATTCGGTTGAGGCACACCTCAGGGACACTGGTTGGACTTTGTGCGGTCATCTAAATGGATGATCTTGGTGAGGACACCATGCAGTGCCACAGAAGGCGTGGTCATGCAGAGTGCAGATTGTTGTGGTGCAGCATTCCCCAGGGACTCTACTTGGAGGTCGCCTGGATGACTTAAAGTACCAGGACCGTGTAGTGGTCGGCTACTGGCTCACAGCACAATGGGAGATGTAGTCATGCACCATGGGTTATTGGGTTATTGGGTTGCAGCAAGCCCCATGGAGCCACTCGGAATTTGTTGTTGTTGTTTGTCCCAAATTATTTCCCATTAGGAATGAATGGGTTGGAAAGTGCACGCCCATCTACTGTACTTCTGCTCAACCTAGAGACACCGTTTCAGATATACCAAATCAGGGCAGATCCCCAAACTCTAATCCACAGCCATACTGATCCACACTCCTCTATGTGTCGTTTATTCATCCCTCCTTCCTCACATAGCATACACAGCCTAGCCAGAAGTGGGAACCACTTAGGATACGCAACCATTTGCTTCAGGAAATGCACTTTTCTAGTTTTGAGAAGATACTGGAATACGGAGCAGGCAGAAACGCGCTTTGCCAGTTGTGTTGAAAGTATAACATGAGCGCTTTTTGGTTTCTCTCCCGCTAAACAGCCCACTAAAAAAAGACAAGGAGAGGCTGATGTACAAGCGTCAGTTTCAGAGTCCTAGTGGAGCACCTAGTGAGAGTTGATGCACCTTTCATTTTGCAGTCTGAGCTTTATCATTGTTGTGTATTTGACTAAACCTGATTGACGATAGTTAGTGTTGCTGTGTTTTCTGTTCTGGCTCTCAGTGAAAAAGCTGAACCTGCTCAGTGGTCAACGGTGTTTACACCAAAACACTTTGTGTGTTTTTTTTTTTTTTCTCTGACGAATTTGAACAGTTAAAAATACACAGTCAAGTCACATTATTATGACCGCTTACTACTTTCGACACAGACAGTGCATAGCTCATGATGGAAGTCACTTGTCGTGGGGCTGGCTTGGTGGTTATATACCATGTTTGACAGGCTGTCTATTTGGGTATGAATCCATCATAGCAGATCACGTACACCCATATGTGCTGATTGTCTTCCCTGGGGCATACGGGATCTTGCAGCAAGACGATGCCACGTGCCCCCCAGCTTGAAATGTCCGACACTGGTTGGAACAGCATGATTGAGACTTTTGAGTACTACCCCTAACTACCCCTAACTGGTCCCCTAACTCTCCAAACCTTGAGATGAGTTGAGCATCTGTGGGCTGTGACAACCTACCAGGACCTTACCGAGTCACTCCCAGCCTGTCTAGCTGCTGTCCATGCGGCACACATCGGGTACTCTGGTGGTTATAATAACTGTGTTACTTATCTGCTGTATATGCACCATATTACAGTCTAAAAGAGTCTTAAATGCCTGTAAGAAACTGATATGGATGCTGTAGCAGCTCCAGCCACCATCTGGGGCTGGATGGAACCGAAATCATGCAGTGCTGCTTTGGGATTTCCGCATGTCGAAGTGCTTAGTTAACTCACTTCTGCACATGATCTCTATGGACTGGTGGAAAGGAGGAGTGGTGTGTGTGTGTGTGGTGGAGGAAAGCAGAGATAGTCACGGCTTATATACCGTGAAGATCTGAATCTGGATGTCTGAATGTTACCTCCTCTGTGTGCGTCAAATGATTTGACTTTAAGAGCCGAGAGCTCATATTCAGAGAGCAGCCGTGGCTTTGATAATGTCTCGTGTCTCAGCTTCCTGTCTCTGGAACAGAGGGAGCGTTTGTGTGGATGTACGTGTGGATGTCTGTGTCAGGGTTTCAGACGGATGTCCCTCACGCAGCTGTTTCTACCATAGAGTATGACCTACTTCCTCTCCTCCCTCCCACATTCCAGGCTTGTCTGTTTCTGTTTCTCTGAATGTGAGAGAGGAGGAGCTGGAGCAGGTAGTCCAAACTTTGCTAACATGAATCCTTCAGGTTCCTGGCAGCACTTTAATGGTTAATATGTAGGTTTGGTATGAAATGCTCCACCTCTAAAAGCTCCCTCACAGAAAGTTAGCACATGAAACACTTATGAGTGCACTGACTGATGTCTGACCCGTTGTTAGATAGTTTTGCAATGCAATTTCCATCTTAAGTATTCCATATACACTCCTCATCGATAGAACAGCTGCATCCAGAAGGAGGTGTGGGATTGCAGGTCTGTTGGGAAGGAAGATAAAGGTTACCAGGATCAATAAATGATGATACATTTAGACTGATATGATCAATATTTATTGAGCTACACATACAGAAGTAGTGTCTCTCAGTATGGCGTGGGGCCGCCGTGTTTGCTAACCCAACATGTCAGACGTCTCGGCTTGGAGTTGTAGAGGTTCCTAATGGTGACCTGTGATAATCCATCCCATGCAGCTTGAATATCCTCACACAGTTCCTGCAGGTGGTTCGGTAGGGGTGGAGGTGGAGTGACACCAGGCCTTCTGGACGTGTGACAGCACACCATTCATCTTGGCGCTGACCACGGTGCCTCCACACGCGGATTCATTGGTCGTCTCCACTAAGACAAAAGCGGGACTCGTCACTGAAGATGATCCGCTGCCATTCTGAGTCACTCCGTCACAGTCTGGCACGACACCATTGCAGTCTTTGATGACGTTGACGTGGCGTTAAGGGCGGTTGTCGTAACGGTCTTTGTGCATGTAGTCCTGCGTGGTGCAGCCGTCTGCCAATGGTGCTGCACTAACAGGAAGACTCATGGAGGACATCACTGCTCGCCGAATGTCTGCTATCGTGGCTGTTAGGTCAGTCAGGTACAGCGATAAGGCCCGTCTTTGATTACGTCACATGAATGGCTGAGCGTGAACCTTGAATCGTTTGCATGTCTCATGATGTCAAACCCACCCACCAAGTTTCATTCTAGTCGGCTGATTCCTTCTGGGAGCAGCTATTCATTTGATGATGAGTGTATTTAACCCCCCACCAAATACCATATAATACACTATTAGATCATCAGTTGAGCTCTTCAGCTGTTATTCATCACATCTCCTTCATGATAATCAGTTTGAACACCTCAAACACTGCGTGTGAATGAGCAGCCCATGCAGGCTACAGCGGTGACACTGCTGGGTCTTCCTGCAGAGGTAGCATGTGTGAATCAGCCGTAAGGAGACTAATTAACATTCATTTACAAATGTTCAAATATTAATTAACAAGTTATTAAGATATTAATAGACCAATATTTATATCATAGTATGAAGTAGATCATGATTACTGGGAGAAACCAAGCAAAGGTAGGTAAGATCAGACATTCAGATCTCCATACAGCCGGGATGGAATCATGAGGTTTCATAGACATGTTCTGTGATGATTCGGTTTGGTGGTGAAATGAGGGTCGGACTAGTTGGGTTCACACACGGTGTTGCTGATCTTATCCTATAGGGAACAGCAGTTAGAGGAAGAAGCTACAGGGCTCTAATGATTATGGTGATATCATGCACACACACACACACACACACACACTGTTTCTTCTCGCATTACGAAGACGAGGAGAAGCTCTTGGCATTGCTTTTGCCTGCGTGGTTGCCATGGCGACACCAGAGAAAGTCTTGGCAACCGCCAGTCTATCTAAATTTACCACCACACCCCCCTCTCTCTCTGTCTCTCTCACTCTTTTTCACTTGCTCTCTCTCTCATAGAAGACGAGGTTTCTTAGCTATATGTAAATTCTACAAATTCTAAATATCTACACTCCCTGTCCACTGTATCAGCTCCACTGACCATATAGGACACTCTGTAGTTCTACAGTTCCAGACTGTAGTCCATCTGTTCCTCTGTGTACTGTATTACCCTGTTCTTCAATGGTCAGGACCCCCACAGGACCACCACAGAGCAGGTATTATGTGGGTGGTGGATCATTCTCAGCACTGCACTGACACTGACGTGGTGGTGGTGTGTTAGTGTGTGTTGTGCTGGTGTGAGTGGATCAGACACAGCAGTGCTGCTGGAGTGTTTAAACACTGTCCACTCTATTAGATGTACAGTCAGAGACTGCTGCTGCACAGTGCAGTGTTGGTCATCCTCTAGTCTGTAAAGTATCAGCCAGTGTTTATACTTCCAGAAAGTTTCCGACTGTGATTGGTGTGCTTGTGGTTTATGTTTTTGCCTTAGGGCATGGAGTACACTCGACGATCCATCTTACTAGACGACAATAAGCTCATGACTCACTTCTATGACGATGCACGAACGATGTACGAGGCCTTTTTGCGGGGATTAAGAGTGTCCAGTAAGTATGTGTTGAAGTGACAACAGTGTGGAACACATATAAAATAGCCATAGTAATCGTTATACAATATTATAGAATAATTGTTAATTAATAAATTTTAAAAAGTAATTGTAATTAATTGTTTACATGAGTAAATTAAATTATTTTTTTCCCCACCTGCACAGACAATGGGCCCTGTTTAGGATCAAGGAAACCCAAACAGGCATATGAATGGCTCTCGTATAAAGAGGTAAGCGCAGCGTATCCACATTACAGCAATCCTTAATAGATATTAATAACATATAATAATGAGGAACGGAGAATATGCACTGACGATACTTTAACACCAGAATGTGCCCCCTCAGGCAAACTGGCTAGTATCAATACAGTATACAACTTAAATTATTTCATTTTCCCCCAAAATCCAGCAAACCATACACAAAATAGCAACTGCAGTTCCACCTTTCGGTGGCTGGATTCCAGCTGTTTTTGCAAACTGCAGCAATCCATATGTAGCTTCAAGTCAGCTCCCTACTTGCCAGCTTCTTGTTAGACTTTTCCCTTTCCACCTTTAAATGAAAGGGAATTCTGACCTGATGCACTAGAATGTAACTACTGCACCATTTAAGGTGGGAACTGGAAAATTCAAACACGGAAGCAGACAGCAGCCTGGTGTGATCATCAGCTGTTCCTGTCTTTATCGTTGGTCAGTCTGTATAAAGGTGGCGGCTCACGACAGCTCTTCCCATTGTAGATGTGAATTCACACTGAAGACTAACACCGACACTCAGTTAGACTCTCCGCCACTCTGTGGGCGTATCTGCAGTGACCCTGACCACCGGTGACATCGCTGCAGAACATCTGTAGAAACGCTGGTGTGGAGTTTACAGGGGAACAGTCTGCAAAATCTAATGCATTGTAGTTCAGTGCTGTGGGAGCTGGTTAGTTCTGAACAGCCACAGTGTGTTTCACATACCGCCATAAACAGCAGCAGGTGAATATGGACTATGCTAATTCAAAAGTCGGCCATATTATGCTAATACAGCAGTAAACAATATTATGTTATGGTGTTATTGGTCATTCACTATAAATATTATTCTTATGTTCAAGTTTTTTAATCTACTTATAAACTTTATGCCTGTTTCGGCACAGAAGTGTATTGTGTATTGATGATTTTATTATACACTTCATGCTTGTGTTTGTCCAGAATTTCTGAAGTGTTGCACTTGTTAATAATCCAGAAGTGTTATTGATCATCTGATTATTAGTGGCGAGGGGGAACTGTATATATTTTCCTAGCCAATATTGTATCATTGTTTTATTACATAAATGTAAAGTAAGGTTTTTATGACAGTGTTGGTCAGTCTGTATGCTAGACAGTCCCATTCTACTGCCATACGATGAACAGACTGAAAACTTTACCTTTAAATAAAACAGATTTGCAGTTGAAAATATCATGTATGGCAATATGTTAAACTTCAGCGATATTGTATCTTGATGTAAGTGCTGCAGTGATACCAGGTTGTGGGGCCTTTGCTGATTCCCACCCCTACTGAATATCAGCTTTGCACTTGAGTTTACCCAGATATGTTATTGATTATCTGGTAGTAATCTTTGTGCTTGTGTTAATCGATTATCTGTCAATTAACTTTACACTTTGGTTAATCCAGTATTGTTTCTTTACATTCCTGTTGCTCCAGAAATGTTATTTGCATGTGTATTTATAGTGTGTGTGTGTGTGTGTGTGTGTGTGTGTGTGTGTGCGTGCAGGTTGCAGACAGAGCTGAACTGATCGGCTCAGCGTTGCTCCACAGAGGCCACAATCAAGCAGGAGACAAATACATCGGCATCTTCGCCCAGAACAGACCTGAGGTACAAACACACACACACACACGAAGACAATGAATGTAAAACACTTGGGCTTCATTATTTTGCAAACAGTCCGTTCCAGATGCTCTGAGTGCCGGTAGAAACATCTGTAGCTGCTGCAGCTTCAAACTGAATGAGGTGGAGTGGAACTAGTTCTGACCAGCAACAGTGTGCTAATACTTTTTCCTGATAGACTTAAAGTCCTCCTATTATACAGCCCACGTTTATTCCTTTCCAACTGGAAAACATATTAATGACTCAGTAATGAAAATACTGCGTATTCTGGCAGGAAGGATTCTAGAGAAGTTTGGGAAGTCATTTGTACCCATTGAAAGCAAATCAGACGTTCTAGAATAATCAGTGTCTCTGTTTTTATGTGTTTATCTTAGTAATTAATTAATTAAAACATATCTAAATAGTGTATAGCAGTCCAAAGTGACTGGAATAGAATCTTGTCAGTATTGTGGAGATGCAAGGATATATGGATACAGCAACAGTAAACCGATGCTGTGAATGGCTTTACTATGTAACGTTGGGTGTAACAAGGAGCGAATGTGTGCGCACAATGGTGGGAGTTAACCTGCAAGCAAACACCATGTCCACCAAAACAGACATGGGAAAAGGAGGTCAAACCAAAACCAAGCTACCAGGCAAACAAACTAGGAGGGAAAACAGAGAGAGAGAGAGAGAGAGAGAGACAGACAGGGAGAGAGAGGGAGGGAGGGAGAGAGAGAGAGAGAGAGAGAGACAGACAGAG
>CM067500.1:2209107-2228357 GCA_034552555.1 Semaprochilodus insignis
GTCTGTGTGGGTTTCCTCCCACAGTCTAAAGACATGTGGTCAGGTGAACTTAAGATAATAAGTTGTCCACCAGGTGTAAATGTGTATGTCAGAGCGTGTGTGATGTACTGATGGCCTGTCCGTAGTGTTTCCTGTCTTCTGCCCAACGAGTGCTGGGATAGACTCCTGCAAGAGATCATAGAAGATGAACGAGTGAAAGGGTTGCATATAATAACTTAGGGGCAATATTTCCTTTTGTAAATACTTAGAAAAGTGTCATAAACCCTAAAATCAAATGGCCTTTAAAACTACAATATAAAGAAGGAATTCAAAAGGAGAGTGTGAAAAGTGATATGATCGACACTCATTGCTACATACAACGCTTACATGAAAACTGGGAAGAGCTGACTTCCAAGGAAAGAGGACCTAGAAATTAGCATGGCCATTATTTTACTAATGCAAATGTTTTAGATAGCAGGCACTTCTGCAAATTTGCTCAAAGCAAAGTTAAAGCAATATATTACTGGTTTCACATGCCCTTATCCACTGCTCACTACACACAGCCCAAGAAAAGCTCTTCAGCCCGCTCTTGGCTTGTCCAACCACGGATGTGAAACAACTCATTGAAAGCACCCGACTTATAGAAGGAGAGACTTAAATCTTTGAAATGGTTGATGCTGTTAATCAATTTGATTATGCATCTGTGGGATGCATGTGCTACACTGTGTGAGGCTGTGGGGTACTTGGTTTAGTTGAGTAAATGTCTACCATGTACGGATCATATGTGGCTGTTATTGACCTGCCTGCTATTTCGGCCATTCAGCTAGCACTGGGTGGCCACTTGTGACATGTTCAGTAAACAAGCTTTCGGTTTGAGCGCTTTGTTCCTGTGCCGGACTATCCTATGCACAGTAGAAGTCACATGTCAACAGCATTCAAAGTGTTTTATCTTCATCTAGATTTTTGTAAAATTATGTTTGCTTTGTTTTAAATATAATTCCCATTTACTTGATTAACACTAATTGTCCATTTTTGGCCAGTTTATTAGCATGCACCTACTTTGTTATGTCGACCTTTATAGGTGTACAATTACAGACTGTAATCCATCTGATGCCATCTACAATTTGACAGCAATCTTCTCATTGGCTAGTCTTGTTATCTAGTTTGCATAGTTCATTCAAATAATTGTAACAGTAAGACTCTCAGACACGCGTGTACGTGTCATGTGTGACCTGCCATTGCTGATATCTGATTAAAACTGGTTATAAAAGCTGGAAACGAAAGAGTGTCTTTTGACCACACCTGCATTGAAGAGAGGTGAGTGAAACCATATCCATAAAATACTCTGTTAATGAAAGAAATGGCTTTCTTAAACTGGGCAAAATTGAATCGAATTTTGCATGTGAGTTTTCTGGAACACTTCGATTATGGCTAAATATTTAGATAACATGGACAAAATATCTAGTGCTTACTTCCAGTAACTCTTTACAGTAGCTGTTGAAACTGTTCATAATAAGTAATAATACGTTTTTTACTTAAAATTATATTCCGTTACAGAGAACTGATTACCTGATAAAAAAATGCAACTGTAATCCAATCCACAGGATTAATATAGCAAAGTAATGGAATATGGTTCATTTCTGTTAACTCAAGGCAAACACAAAAACTGTACTGTTTTATGAAGCAAAACAATAAGCAAAGGCCATTTAAATATTCTGCCTCGCTGACCATCACTGATCTCGTCGGTGAATTATCCAAAGTTGCTGTTTAACCTTCTAACAAAACTGTGTGAAAATGTGGAAGGGTTTCTGCTTGCAGATTAGATCTACGCTAGTTATCGACGACACTAACTCTCTCTTCCATCTTTTCTTATACAGCCTGTTTTAGCGGTTGCTGCTGGTGACGTCATGCTACAGGATTGACTGGTTAGTGCCATAATCAATACCCCGACACTTACCCCTCTTAAGATATTATTCTGCTTGCAGGGAAATTACCAAGATTCAAGATTCTTTCCAGGATCGGCAGCATTGTTCTTCCACCCCATCAGCAACTCTGAAGGGCTGACCTCATTTGTAGCAATTGGCATCACTAGCTCATGAGGGCTAGCAGAGGGTTATCCATTTTGCCATCTGCACTGCTCTTTCAGCATGCGTTCAAAGTCTGATTCCACTTTGAACTCTCTCCACTCCTCACTTGTGAACTAGGGACATTGTCGCTCACCACCTGCATTGGTTGCATTGGCAATCCCATGCAAATGTGGCTTTCAATCCCTGAAGACCTTTCCAGTTGTAGCGGTTGGCAAGTGTAAAAGATCCAGGTATGATGAGTAATAGTCTGACACCAGTAAATAAGAATGTTTTTTTCACTCACGTATATCCGTGGCTACTTGTTGCCACGGCCTTTCAGGAAGCGAATAGTATTGTACTGACTGAACATTATTGTCTGTAGTGGCTCTTTCCTTTGTGCTTTCTTGTTCTCTCGGCAAAACATGCGCCTCTCTATTCTATTCTCTACTGAGATGCCTGCCTTGCTTTTTCTCTACATTTCGCTTTGATAGGCTTCATGAATGTATGTCTGATCAGTATAGGTATTAGAATTCAATGTTACTAATCTTTCTGCTTCTGGTGAGATTACCACAGTTTCTTTCGATCTTTGCAGTGGCCTCTGTTGTGGGTGATCCTGTGTCCATGCCGCATTTTCTTTTTCCGGAGATCATACAGTGGCCCTCCAAATGTCCACAAGTCTGGAATATACTTTTATATATAGTTTACAATACCGAGGACTCTTGTTCACAATTCTTGGTGCTGGCAGTTCTTTGAATGCTTTCTCTGGGTCCAGTCGAACTGGGCATTTCATTGATCACTTGGCCATAGAAGTGGAGCCTTCTCTGTCTAAACTCAGTTTCAATCCCTTCTGTAGTACTAACTTTTTTTCTATAAATTTGATGGTTTTTAGATATCACAAAATGTATTGTAACAGTGAGTACAATTACATACATGCCATCACCCCAAACAAAAAAAGTCAGTTCTTGTCCCAAAGAAGGGAAAAAAGACAGAGCAAGAGAAAAAAAAAAATTCCCATTCTTCACAATTTACTAAGAACTGGGCAGAACCCATTCATTGCACATCACATTACTAGATTCCCATGCATGCTATTTACCACCTGGCCTTTTAAGATCAATCAGATCTATCAGTTCAGGAGGCCGATGTTCTATAAATCGTCTCCAAATTCTCATAAATAACAAGTCACTGCCCCTGAGTACTGCAGCAAGTGGTCCATGAGGAAGTATCCTAAATTTTTCCTTATACAACTGAGTAACAGAAGGAGTTTGATGTTGGCAGTCTGTACAGGATGTAAACAGGTGATGTACAGGTGATGAGGTGCAGCAGAAAATATTGCAAGTAGTAGTAACAATTTGACAAGCAACTTGTGATGTGAAGAAGACGACAAGACTGTTATTTTTTGGGGGGGTGGGGGGTCCAGGGTCCCTTTTCAATTTTATGTTGAGAGTTCTATCAATTACCAGAGCTATACTTTGCTATACTATTTCCAACTCTCAATGGAAGTACGCCCCCAAGCTTAGGTGACACTTTACACAAAGAGGTGCATTCTTACAATCAGTTTTATTCAGTATCACTGGTGTTATATGTAATCGGTATAATATCTAGTATCTCAGCCGCTTACAAAGAAAAGTACCTCTCACAGACTTCTTGCCAGTCATTATCTTTGTATATGTTACCCAAGTCCTTCTCCCATTTGGAAACCACACTATCCAGACTTTGAGAACCTTGGCAAAGTACAAATTTCAATATTAAACGAGCTGCGAGCCAGGTCTGAAATAAACTTGTCGGCTGTGTGCCCCTGGTGCCCACTTTTAAGCCCAGGACCTGTATGTTGTCTCAAACTGTTCTTGAGAAGCGTAGTTTGTCCCGTTTTTTTGTATTGTCTGCATCCAATTTTGGCTGCAGGGTAATTGGGTTTTTTCTGCATGCTCCCCTTTCCTGCACGTTCTGCACACATCTTTTTTACAGTCCTCACCTTGCCATCTCATGGCTTATTTTCTTTTGTGTGTCTATGGGCTGCCCCTTCCATCTCGCTCCTTTCTGCATTTCTAGTTGTGAGCCATCCCTGATTTCTTCCCCATGCAATGCCTATGGGTTATTATCCATAGAGGTGTTGTCACCTAGTCAATGATTAAGGCAAAGGGTGCCCTGGAAGAGTGTAACAACTAGTTAACACTAACTCTCTTTCTCTTTTTTCTCTAACAGCTTGTCTTAGCTGTTCCCTCTGGTGACGTAGCGCTACAGGATTGGCTAAAGACTGGGTAAGTAGGTCCATTAACAAATGTGTACAGCATAATTTGTTTGCGTCTAGAAATTTATACTTGGAATGAATGGTGATATGTTCAGAAATCGAGGCACAGCTCTCCAGGAACAGTGATTTTAACAAGTAAAACAAAACTACTTGGTACACTGAGATGAGATCGAAGACTAAAACACAGGAAAACAAGTAAATGGCTGCAAAACGTTACCATACATTACCATTACCATACTAATTACCTTACCATACTAATTACCTTACCATACTAATTACCTTACCATACTAATATATCAATCTGGTTGAAGATATCTTTTTAAGACCCTTTATATAATAATCACAAAATAATATAACTCATTTGTGTTCTATCTGCTTGGGCAGGGTTGCACACTCTGGGAGTTCAGTTCCATCTTACAGGCTGCAGTCAGTAGTACCTGTAAAGTCAGTGTTGGCTGTTTATATGGTTTTATACTGATGCATTGTGCATACATTTTGATTATAGTGATTTACAGACACTTCCGAATCAGTGGTTTCAGTAATTCACACAAATCTAATCTGTGTGCATTACAAGTTTAAAAGGGCATTAACTAAGCAAGATGATTAACTAATTAAAGCTGTACTACACCAAATTAACTGAATTGTCACAGGATTACAGAACAATAATGTCATTTTAACAAACTGTGTAACTTCACAGGGCTCATCATGAAGTGGAAAATCATCATTTGCTGCTTCTTCATCTTCTTCCTCTCAGCCAAGATCTCTGCTCAGAGACAATCTGGACCTAGAAGACTTAAAAATATGGAAGACTTGCGCAACAGTAATTACGCCTCACGCTTTCCACGACATGGCCTCATGTTAATCTTCTGGTTTGCCCGTAATGTCCACATAAATCAGAATGGTGTAATGACCATTGACTACCACCGTCCTATTTTTCTGCGATTTAGTAACATGGAGAGAATTCTGCCTGCTTCCAGTCATTACCATTATATGGGTAATTTAAACAGACAGAGGAGATATTTGCCCTACAGCGTGACATATAATTTTTACAATTCATGGGGTCCTGAGAGAAATAGAGACAGGCTTATTATTCATTTAAGGCGGAATGAAGTAACCCAAATATTTGTAACTGCACATCATCTCAACAGAGGCACTTTTGATCCTGATCAAACCTATGAGATCAGTGCCCAACTTATACAAGAAATCAGAAATAATCAGTATGGTCCTGTACGTTTTCTGCGAGCCGTTAGGTTTTACTTTTCCAGCAGAATTTACAGACGCTGTTCAAATCGTCAAAATGGCTGGAGCAGACGAAATAAACGCATGACTGACGACCTTGAAATAGAATGTGACACATATACAGAGGCACAACTAGACATAAAATCAACAGAAAACGGTTGTGTAAAAATAACCTGGGAGAGAATACCTGAGGATATCTTGAACGTAACGGCCTATATAGGTCTCTACAAAGATGCAGACTCAGAAACTGCTCTAGTAAAAATAGATTCTCAAATTTCTAAATCTGGAGAATCATCTACTATGATTCCACTGAATCCTGGGCTTCAGCTTCGGCTCATACAGCACAATACTTCTCATGGTATTGTTTACCACATTCCTATCCTAAATGGCTCAGAGTTTGATGACGCCAACAGAGTTCTACCCACTGAAATTAAGGGCTACAATGCCAGTCTGCAGCTTTATACCAAAGGCGGCTATGCTTGTGCTCGACTCTACATTGAAAAGTCTTTCACGTATTGGACAACAGAGTTTCACAGTTCATGGGTGGGATTCTACACCAGTGACCAAGATGACTTTGACAAATACAAAGAACGTGAGTTGAGTACAAAATTCACCCCGATTTTAAATGAAGACTATAATGAAGATTATGATATTTATGAGTACCAGTCAAAACTGTCCATTGGTCCTGGAGTACAGGCCCGATTCATGCTGACTGAGAATAAAGATAGTGAGAACGCTCGTACTGTGCCTTGGGAAGCAGTCTAATTTGAAAATACTTCCAAGTGTAATTCACAATATTACAGATACGGGGAAGATAATCTCAAGACTAATCTTCGATTAAGAATTTGATTAGGAATTACTTTACACTGCATACTTTTATTCATGTGAATCAGCTGGTTAATAAAACATTTTGCAAGTTGGTTTGCTTCGTCCCATTGCTCTTTCTATCAAAGTGAGGAATCTATAGATGCATGTTTGTGTGCAAGACAATAGGGAAAAATAAAACCTTCTACATCTTCAGAGAAGCCCTAATGACTTCTGGTGACAGTGTCTGTAAGCATCATCATGCATATTTGCATATATAACAAAAGGGTTAAGATCCCAAAAACCCAATGGACAATCATACCCCCCCATATATATCCCCTCCCCAATATCTGGCTAGATACAACTGCTCAAATGTTAAACGATAGCTTATATTTTCCTTTAAGAAGAAAGAGGAAGCAGAGAACCAGAGTTCAGGCTCAGTTTATTCTGTTGTGTTAGAAATGTGCCATTCAGGAACATTCAGGAGTCAGGAGCATCAGCATTGACTTGAGTTGAGAGAGATCAATGGGTACAGCTCGGTCAATCAACAGTCTTATTCATGTGCATGCATAATCATCACTCATCAGTCTGTCACCAGTCTAGTCCAGCTTGTCCTAGTCTTACATGGTTTAAGGAAAGGTGAGGGTTATTGGGAAGCAAAAAGGGAAGGGAAGGTGAAGATGTTATCACCGCAGGAGGAACAATACAGATAAAGCATCAAAGGACTGTAAGTTGGGGGGCGCTAGTGAGCAGGATACGGAGTAAGACGTTCGTTTCGTTGCTCCTGCAGAACTTCATGTTTAAACGGCTCTGTTTGTGTCAAAATTGACTTAATATCTCTCTAAAACAACACTAAGGCGTCCAAAATTTGAATTACGAGAGAAATATCCACATGGATGGCGACAAAACTCCAGAAATATAAGTATACCCCATCGAGGCCTACACCTCCTCAGACACGCAGTACTCCGGGTAACCCTGGCCAAGCCTCGCCCACCTGGACTGAAAACAAAGCTACAGGTATGGCTGAGGCGATCAAGTCTGACATTTTGTCATCCGTAAGAGAAGATATATCTAAAATAATAAGGGAAGAACTGAAACACGCATTCGCTGATGATTTTAATTCCCTGAAAAGTGAATTGCAAGCTGTAAGAGCAGAAATCATTAGTAACATGGCCATAATTCGGTCTGAAATGGATCGCATGCAGGCGGAGGTTAAAGATATGGCGGGAGGACTATCGACATGGTCAGACTAAGTGGTTTCACTGCAAACTGCTGTATCCTGCCTTGAAAGCCAAGTTGAAAAAAAAAACCAAGGACTTGGAGGGCAGAATAAGAAGGAGCAACATCGCAGCCTTATCCCTTGGAAACCAGGAGATAGACAGCGGGTTATCATCGCCAAGCTGCACTATGATGGAGACGCTGCAGAGATCCTGAGAAGAGCGAGGGACATAGCCCCACACTCAGCTACAAGGGGAAGCAAATAGCAATATTCCCCGACTACACCACCAGCGTTGCTAAAGCCAGGGCTTCATTCACAGATGTGAGGAAGATGCCGAGAGGGCGGAAGGAGGTTCGCTACGGCCTTTTGTTTCCCGTCAGACTGCGGACCTCATACAAGAATGAGGAGAAGGAATTTCTGGATGCCACAAAGGCTTTGGAATATGTGCAGAAGAAGGTCATCCCTGACACGGAGAGGTAATGGTCCTCTCCTGTCGGGATTAAAAGTAACAGTAAGCATACAGGCACATAAAGGTTTCTGATATTTGTGTACTCATTTGTAAATATGTATGATCCTATTTCCAAGTGTTTGAATTTTCTGGGTGACCTTTTCACCAGAAACCATTCATTTGGCTTGAATGCTTTAAGATTACTATTTTCCTGACCTACAATGGGACGCTTAAAGATGCCTACTGATAGTCTAAGAGATATCTGGGAGCTTTTGTTATCATTATGAGCCGTCTGTTAGTTTTAAGTGTCAAAGATTCTGTGGGGGCATGAATGTTACTGATATCTCTGCATCTCTGTAACACACAAGTACAGTCAAACACTATCTAGACTGTACCCTTCGCTGCTTGATAGCTCTGCGATTTGGGACTAGGTCCCAATCTTCTGCTAATTATTACTGTGAACTCAGGTTTGATTTGTTTCTTTGTTGTAGTAGTTTTGATCCTAATGTTCCCCCAGGATCCTGCGTTACGAATATGGACAATAAGATCTACATATTATTCCTTTATCCAGACCTTTAAATGGACAGATTGAAGATGAGAGCGTACAGTTCAGCTAGGCTTGGCAGATGTTTTTGTAATCCACTCCCACTCTTTTTTTTTTTTTTGTCTTTCCCTCTCTCTCTCTCTCTCTCTCTCCCCAGGCATCTCTCCTACTCACAATTTCAACTACATGTTCCCATCCAGGGATCGAAGTACAAATTGCCAATTGTAATTAATGGAGTCACTAAAAATTATAACCTATAATGTTAAAGGTCTTCGTAGTCCTATCAAAAGAAAGAAAACTTTAAACCAATTAAAGAAAGCAAATTGTCAGATAGCATTCTTACAGGAAACGCATCTATCTGATGCTGAACATGATAAACTTAAGAGGTCCTGGGCAGACAAAGTATACTATTCCTCACATAAGTCAGGGAGAAGAAGGGGAGTATCCATCTTGATGCATAGACAAATTAATTTTACATTAAAAGCAATACATAAAGACACAGAAGGACGATATATCTTGGTAAATGGGTGGATTGATGGTACTGAAGTATCCTTTATGAATATATATGCGCCAAATGAAGAGGAACCTAAATTTATTAAAATAATTTTCAGTAATATTATACAATATAGTTCTGGACTTCTATTGATAGGAGGGGATCTGAATTGTGTCTTGTCACAGTGTATGGATAAGCAACCTGAATCAGAAGCTCCCCTCCCAAAAATGAGTAAAATGCTTAAACACCATCTAGTTGAATTAGGCCTTGTGGATGTGTGGAGAAGTAAATATCCAAGAAATAAAGACTTTACCTACTACTCATGCAGACACTCCTCTTACTCCAGGATTGACTATTTCTTCACCCCAAAATCAGAACTACACAGAGTAGTTGATATGGAGATATTACCTATTACCATCTCTGACCATGCACCCATTGCACTTAGATGGGAGATGGACCGTAGACCAACCTCTAAACAATGGAGACTTAATGCATCCATACTTAATGATAAAGAGTTTACCACCTTTATCGCTTCAGAGCTTAATTTTTATCTAAATACTAATACCTTACCAGAAACATCGCCTCTTATATTATGGGACTGTGCTAAAGCATACATAAGGGGCCGCACCATCTCATATACGTCCGCTAAGAAAAGAAATAGCAAGTAGACTATTGGCATTTAGACTGAAAAAACAACAATCATCTAATATTGTGCACAGGATAAAATCCCAAAACTCTAAATGTTACACTAAACCAGATGAGATAGCAGAGCGCTTTGCAGAGTTTTACAAATCTCTGTATAAGAACTCAGATACCTGCTCTGAGGATGCACAAATTGAAACATTTTTAAAGGACATAAAATTGACAGAACTTCCAGACTCAATGGCTAGAGAATTAGATAGACCGATAGAAGAATGGGAAATCAAACAGACAATATCAAATTTGAAGAACAATAAAAGCCCCGGACCTGATGGTTTTATTAATGAGTTTTATAAAACCTTTAAAGACGCTTTATCTCCCCTATTACTGAAAGCATACCAGCATGCATTGGAGTTGAAAGTTATGGCCCCATCCTGGAAAGAAGCAACCATAGTAGTAATACATAAAGAGGGCAAAGATCCTACTGAATGTCAATCCTATAGGCCAATATCACTATTAAATGGAGATTTACGCATCTTAACCGGAATTCTGGCCAGAAGGGTCAGTAAAATAATCACTCAAATCATTCATCCCGATCAGACTGGTTTTATTACTGGAAGATACTATGGAGATAATATAAGACGATTACTTAATATAATGTCCCATCAAAAAGAGACAGGGAAAGAAACAATAATTATATCTTTAGATGCCCAAAAAGCCTTTGATCGTGTATCCTGGCAATATTTATTTCAAACACTAAAACGGTTTAAATTTGGTCCTAAGTAAGTTGGATACAAACACTCTACTCAGATCCACAAGCTGCTGTTAAAGTTAACGGGTGCAGGTCAGAGAGGTTTACATTAGAGCACAGCTGTAGACAGGGCTGTGGTCTCTCGCCCCTCTTATTTGCCGTCAGTATAGAGCCACTAGCACAACTCATTAGAGATAGTAATGACATAAATGGAATAAAAATAAATATAGAAGAGCATAAATTATCCCTCTACGCAGATGATGTACTCTTATGCCTCACGGAACCAACAACAACAATACCACACCTAAAAAAGCTTATTTCTCAGTATGGATATTATTCAGGATATAAAATTAATGTGTAGAAAACAGAAGAAATGGATATCAGTGGTGGAGTTTCACAAAGTATAAAACTTCAGAGTGGATTTAAATGGCCTAAGGATGGTATTAAGTATTTGGGTATATATATTCCTGTGTCCACACAAAAGCTCTATGATGCTAATTACAAGAAAATAACCCAGAGCATCAGTAATGATTTAGACCGACGGTCCACACTCCCCCTTTCTCTACTAGGGCGTATTGAAAGCATACATATAAATATATTGCCCAGCCTGCTCTATCTATTTCAGATGCCAACGATTGAAGTCCCGAAGTCCTCTTTTGATTACTGGGATAAACTGATTTCTCAATTTATTTGGCAAAGAAAGCACCCAAGAATTAGGCTTAAAATGTTACAGCTACCGAAGTCAGATGGAGGGCTCAAACTTCCTAACCTGAGATATTACTTCTGGGCAGCACAGATGAAACCCTTGCTAATGTGGATCCAGAATGGCACGTGGACACGCTGGCTTAATATTGAAAAAAGTATGTGCCCAGAGCCCCTACACATTTTACCATTTATTGATACCCCTGTAGAAGAAATGGGAGAGTGGACTACAGTAACTTTAAAAATATGGAAAAAAAATACAATTAGTATTTGGACTGCCCAAATTAATATCATTATTAACAAGTATTGGACATATGAAGACCTTCACACCCAACAGTTTAGATATAGGGTTTAAAAAATGGACAGAGCATGGATTAATTAAATTGTATCAAATATTTAATAAAGGTAAAAATAAAAAAGCTAAAAATGTAATATAATCTCCCCAGGGTGGATTTTTTTTAGATATTTCCAATTATGACATTTCTTAACCACACATAAAGAATGGGAAAAACTTATAACACCCACCCAAATAGAAAAGTATCTTATTGAGTCTCAAATGGGAGGGGATGGAAGAGTAATTAATAAGCTATATCAAATATTTTTGTTAATGAACCCAGATAGCTCTTTAAATATAAAGCAGAGACGGGAATCAGAAATGAACTTGAGTATAACACACGATGACTGGATGGGGATATGTACACAGGCACACCTAGTGACAAACTCAAATATGTGGAGGGAATTCAAATGGAAAGTAATTACCAGATATTTCAGAACACCTGCAATAGTGTCAAATATGGGCCCAACACATATTAACTCATGCTTGTGCGAAACTGTGGAGCACAAACTGGAAATCATACTCACATATTCTGGTCATGCCCCAAGTTACAGGTTTTTTGGAAGGATGTGTATGATGTTCTTAAAGAAGTGTTTCAGCAGAATATCCCACAAGATCCAACAGCTGCATTACTGGGGGTGATGCCTGATGGAGTGGAGGGAAGGTCTAAAAAATATCTCTTAGGAATATTGCTCACGGTAGCCTTAAAGTGCATTACAATTAAATGGATCCGTCCAGACCCTGGATCCAAAAGCTATGGGATGTTTATCAGATGGAGCAAATAACATATACTCTAAGGCTTAAAAAATGGGTCTTTACCAAGCGATGGAGCCCTGTCGTGGATCTGCTAATACAGTAAGAGATGTCATTATATATATGTGTGTGTATATATATATATAAAAAAAGGAAAAGTGCATTTTTTTTGCCATGCTTTACAACGAAATAAAAATTAAGTTAAAAAAAAAAGGACTGTAAGTCAGCTGCATAAAAGAAAGCTCTTTTGAAAGGAGTGGTTCGCAAGACAAAATAGCCTTCACCTTTTCCAATGCACCCTGACACTTTCACTGACCACAGAAACTTGATTGGTTAAAGGAGCAGTCACTGCTGCAAACTTGGGTACAAACCTATGATAAAACCCATACAACTGGGAGATCCAAAATGGCTTGTACCTTAGCTGTCCTAGGTTTCACTGATCCCAGTCCAGGTGAGTAACCTGAGCTCTACCAATTTTACACTTCAGTAGATTTACCACCAAACCTGCGTTTTCTAGCCATTCAAACAACTGCTGTATATGTCCAGAGTGCTCAGACCAAGATGCACTATAGACCACAACATCATCGAGGTACGTAACCACACTTTCCAACCCTGCCGTTACCATGTTCATCAAGCGTTGGAATTTGGAGCATTTTTCAAAGTGAAGAACAAAACAACAATATAAAGCCTCTGGAGCACAAAAAGCAGACACGTCTTTTGCTTGCCTGTTATAGGCACTTGCCAGTACCCTCTGAGTAGATCAAACCTTGAGACTATTTCAGTTTGACGTATATGTTCAAAACAATCCTCTAGTCCCCGTATGGGAAAACCAGTCTTCGTGACACCATTCACTTTTCTCAAATCAATACAGAGGCATCCGGCTTGGTTACTGTTAGAACCGGGGATCTCCATTCACTCAACCCCGGTTCCACAGCTCCTATGTCTACCATATATTCCAGTTCCTCCTTAACCTGAGCCCATGTTTTAGGATGAGTCCTATACGGATGCTGTTTCATTGGTTTTGCTGTGCCTGTATCTAGATCATGGGTTATCAGAGAAGTATGTCCTGGAATGTCCATAAACAAAGTTTTATAATTTGTCACTACGCTCACCACGTCCTCAAATTGCTCTGTTGTTGGAGGGGGTGTCCCGCAGCTTTACCAGTGCTTGTGAATTTATTAACTTAGCAGTTACTGGCTCAGCTGCAGTCTCTTCTTCTTCACTCTCTTGTTCTTCCTGCTTTGTCACTACAAACCCCACTGCAAAAATGGCCTCTCTGTCACAGTATGTGACTTAATAAGACAGAGGACTGTGTAAAAGACATAAATGACCGGATGGCTAGTAACTTTTACTCAATTCAGACAAAACATACATTCTTCTTATTGCTCCTAAAACTGCCAGAAGCATTATCGCTCAAACTGAATAGCTTCTCAGTCACACCGGGGACATCTGTAAAAAGTCTTGGTGTCACGATCGATTCTATTCTGGCCTTCGATGAGCATATTACTAATATTACCAGAATGGCTTTTTCCTACACCTACACAGTACTGCTAAACTAAGAAATGCACTGTCCCTACAGGATGCAGAAAAGCTAGTTCACACCTTTATCACTTCTGGTTGTTCCAGCAAAAGCCTTAATAAACTTCCGTTAGTTCAGAACGCTGCAACCAGAGTCCTTAACAGAACTAGGGAATCTGACCATATCAGCCCCGTCTTATTGACATTGTGTAGCGCTCCCACAACTCAACCTAATACTTTAACTGATATACAGCAACATGCGGCTGAGTGGATACAGACTGCATACCTGGTCGTGTGCTGAAGGACTGTGCGCGTGAACTCGCAGATGTGTACTCAGACATCTTTAACACCTCACTCAGCCAGACTGTCCTCGCCGGGAGCAACAACACAGCATCACTGGCCAGGAAGGCTCATCAGCGGCTCTACTTTCTCCACAAGCTATGAAGAGCTAAAGCCCCCACCCCCGTCATGTGCACCTTCTACAGAGGGGCCATCGAGAGCATCCTGACCAGCTGTATCACTGTGTGCTCCAGCGGGCTCCAGCGGCTCCCCTCAGGACTTATACAGCATCCACCTCACGCGAAAAGCCCTCCTCTTGGCAGGAGATCCCACCCACCCACTACACAGCTTCTTTAATCAGCTCCACAGGCTGTCAGGATGCACTCAAACACTTTAAATAGCTTTTAGGATTTTATCCTTGTATTCCCACTTAAATCCCCGAAGAATTCAACTGCTGCACCATTTAAGGTGGAATGGAAGAATTAGAAATTTAAACACCCGCTGCAGTATCCAGGGAGTTTGAAGTCGTACCCCCGGAACTACATTACCCAGAGGCCTTTGCCAAAGCGGTGCTTTCTGGACATTCGCGTCACCATCTGGACACTTTCCTGTATATACTGTATATCTGCATTCCTGGACACTCTGGACACTTACTGTATATACTGTACATCTGAACTCCTGGACACTCCACTTTACTTAAATACCAATAAATGCACATGTTCATTATGTTAATTCAGTCATTATCTGCTGATAACTGCGTCCCTTGCACATTCATGCACATTTATTTATTACTATTGCACTTTTTTATTGTCTTTTCTACAGGTCTACAGTTATATTTGTATTTCTTGTATATATTTCTTGCCTCCTTGCGAGGTGAGATATTATATATTTATCCATAGTGACCTGTACTATGTATAGTTTATAGTTAACAGTTAATAATACTGCTGCCGGTACTTGTTTTTTTGTATTTTGTATTTGTTTTACTGTTTTACTGTGCTGTTTTTGTGGAACTGCTACTGGCTGCTAAATTTCCTTCGGGATCAATAAAGTATCTATCTATCTATCTATCATTGCACCCTCACATGGCCAAAACAAGACATTACACCGCCAAGCAAAAGCCACCAGACTAGTAAATAGTACTGAGTGCTGATTGGTTGGCATTACTGCTACTGAGTGCTGACTGATTAGCATTATTGCTACTGAGCACTGACTGGTTAGCATTACTGCTATTGAGTGCTGACTGGTTAGCATTACTGCTACTGAGCGCTGACTGGTTAGCATTACTGCTACTGAGTGCTGACTGGTTATCATTACTGCTACTGAGTGCTGACCAGTTAGCATTACTACTACTGAGCGCTGACTGATTAGCATTATTGCTACTGAGCGCTGACCGGTTAGCATTACTGCTACTGAGCGCTGACTGGTTAGCATTACTGCTACTGAGTGCTGACTGGTTAGCATTACTGCTACTGAGCGCTGACTGATTACCATTACTGCTACTGAGCGCTGACTGGTTGGCTATATGTTAACAATTTATCTGCTGGCGATTGTATATAGTTATCACCTCCTGGTACCTCCGGAATGTACGGTGCTGCTATAACAAGCATGAAGAAGAATCACGGAGAGACCAAAAATGCAGGAATACTAGTTTACCTGCCACACCCCTTACTGTGAAATGAAAATGAAACCATGGATAGCGTAAATACTTTCCTGGTGCAGGGCTGTACGAGATCACACCTGAAGTCTGGTGGGAGTTTTAGCATTTCTTATGTGATTATTACTGCTTTGTAATTCAGCTTTGCAGACAGTGAATGGTAAGTAACTTGACAGATCATCACATGTCTATGTGGATGGGTGTAAGTCAGGCAGGTAGTCTTTGGCCCCTTGTGTTTAGAAGTGCTTCTGAAATGTAGGAAATGCCTTTATATATGTCCTACAGGCAAACCTTGATTCCATAGAAGTTAGTACAGTGTCAATAGTAAAGCACCTGATTTAACTTGAAAACAGTACAAAAGGAAATTTTTTGATGCTTTGCATTATGAACTTGTTTTTGTGCATGTACTGCAGGAGGTGAATGGTAGGCACACACCTTTCTAAAAAATTACCGTTGTTAAATGTTGTGTATGTGTTGCTTGTGCTATCATGTCTCAGGGTATGGGATCAACTTGTGTGAGTCGAGGGCTGAGTCTGTGTTCAGAGTGCAGGCAAATCGGGTTAGTTTCTCAAATCAGATCTTCTGAGGTGCCTGTTGGCAAGTGATCAGATCGGATTTGTGTGTCCAGACATTAGCAATCCACCTGCCTAGGTTGCAATGGTAACAGCGTAGGCATCACTAATTACATAGCTAATCCTCGCACCTCCGTCACTCTAGATTTTACATTGTCAGTGAGTGTTTGCCACTTTGCAAATAGCGCAAAAGACACTCCAATCACATTTTGGACCACCTCTAAATCCAATTTAAAAAAATACACTCATCATCAAAAGATCAGCTGCTCCCAGAAGGAGGTGTGGGATTGCAGTGCTGTTGGGAAGGAGGATAAAGGTTACCAGGATCAATAGATGATGATACATTTAGACTGATATGATCAATATTTATTGAGCTACACATACAGAAGTCTGTCTCTCAGTATGGGGTCGGGCCACCATGTTTGCTAACCCAACACGCCAGACGTCTCAGCATGGAGTTGTAGAGGTTCCTAATGGTGTCCTGTGATAATCCATCCCATGCAGCTTGAACATCCTCACACAGTTCCTGCAGATGGTGTGGTAGGGGTGGAGGTGGAGTGACCCAGTCGTCCTAACGGTCTGCGTGCATGTAGTCCTGCGTGGTGCAGCCGTCTGTCAATGGTGCTGCACTAACAGGATGACTCATGGAGGACATCACTGCTCGCTGAATGTCTGTAATCGTGTTTGTTGGGTCACTCCGTGCATGTCGGACAATCCACACAGCGCCTCTTTCCATGGGTCGTGTACGTTTCCTAGATCGGCCATGTTGCTGGTGCGTGCCATCCTGCTTCCCAGAGTCTTACGATGTGATTCCTGTTGAACTCTTCTTACTGCTTTACTTGCTTTTGAGCAGCACGAGTCAACAGGACAACCTTCAGGTACAGCGTTAAGGCCCGTCCTTGGTTACGTCACATGTACGCCAGAGTGTGAAACTTGAATCACTGGCATGTCTCATGATGTCCAACCTGCCCACCAAGTTTCATTCCTGTTGGTTGATTCCTTCTGGGTGCAACAATTTTTTCAACAATGAGTGTATATAAAGTATGTATATGTTGTTTTGATGGAACAGAATCCATCTAATGTTATCTCTTATAACTTCAACTTACAGTATATCACACAGTATTTACAGTGTTTAAGTGCACAGCGTTTATTTAACATCATTTACATGTTTAATCCTGTATTCCATTTTCCCATATGTCTGTTTCTATCTGAACCAGATGAAATGATGCTTCATCAACCAGAACTCTCCATCTACACAGTCTTCTTCACATTCGTCATCTGCCTTTTCCCATGCTCTGTCTCTGGCACAATCTTTTACACCAATCTCGGGACGAGGTGTTTAGAGCCCTGCAGGCTTTATGACAACAAGCATCAGTGCAAGACAATAACAGAAGATGGCGTGATTGACACCCTTTACTGCTCTCCAGAAGACGGCCTGGACCACAAAGGAAGGAAGTGCACCTCCCCGTGTTGGAAGGAAAAGAAAGACCACTACTGGTGCACAGTTCGCTGGGGGACATGGGGACACTGTGGGCGAGTGGAGGAGGACCAGAACCATTACACCTCTAAGCATGGAGACAAGTGTTCAGAAACCTGTGCTAAGCAAGGAAATAACTACTACTGGTGCGATACCAAGCAAGGCTGAGATTACTGCTCAAGAGAAAAGAACATAGATTATCAAGACTATGACTGTCACCAGGACCATCCCTGTGGGAAGCATGGTGAAACGTACCATTGGTGCAAGAGGACAGAAGGTGGCTGGGGTTACTGTGGGCCAGTAGAACCCTTGCCAGAGCGGCATTACATATCATTTCTTCGGAATCATTTGCAGTTTGATAACTCAAAAGCATTTGATTGTCCTAACACTGCTGATTTCTTGTCTGGGCTAGAGCAAGAGTCCTGGGAGTCGACCCTCTGCAATGAATTTGGTGATATCAAGCATAATCGCCGTAGCAAAAGGCAGGTTGATGAGGCAGAGGTCATTGACGTAAAGATAGATGAAGGAAACTGTATTGCCATTGTTTTTAGAGTATGTCCGGGCCGTAATGCAATAAGAGATGGCACATCCAGGAGAAATAATGTAACAAACTTAATTGCACTCTGGGACAATGGGCACCTGCGCAACCAGCCCACATCCGGGCTGATCAGCACACCCGCCTTCCGCATTGATCTACAGGGACTGGTAAACAGAGACGATCAGCAGTACTACAACCTACAAATCCAGATGAATGCCCCTCGCCGGTCTCAGGAGAGCACCACGGTGTCCCAGGTCCTATTACCTAAAAACACCCCATATCCAATTCCTGACAGATATGTCCGCAGAGCCTTCACATGGAGCCTAATTCACGTTGTCGGAATTATTGTGGAATTTACATCCTTATCACCCCAAGCAGGTCGAAAAGGGTACAAAGGTTAAAGACAAGAGTCATTTATAACTTCATGCACAGGAAGAGTGAACTAAGTACAGTGAGAGGAAACAAGTACTTAGACAATATTGTTCTGGTTAATACTCTACCAGTGCATACAGCTGCATGCAAAAGTCTGAGCACCCACAGTCATGCATCCTCCACAGAAAACAAGCTCACAGAAGTACGACGCTTTTCTGCATATTTCAGTGCACAATGTCTATTTATTTGCTGGATTGAACCTACTTGAACTAATTTTAACCTGCAAAATAAAATGTGCCATGTTTATGTACCACTTTTGGTAACAAAGTGTGATTTCCGTACTTTATACCTCATAGAGCATTATAAGTGGTCTTTACAGGCTCTAAGTGAAGTGAGATTTCAGTACTTTATACCTCATAGAGCGCTATAAGCGGTCTTTAAGGCTCTAAGTGACATGAGATTTCAGTACTTTATACCTCATAGAGCATTACAAGTGGTCTTTACGGGCTCTAGGGAAGTGAGATTTCAGTACTTTATCCCTCATAGAGCATTATAAGTGGTCTTTACGGGCTGTAAGTGAAGTGAGATTTCAGTACTTTATCCCTCATAGAGCATTATAAG
>CM067500.1:2233291-2246822 GCA_034552555.1 Semaprochilodus insignis
GGCTCTAAGTAAAGTGAGATTTCAGTACTTTATCCCTCATAGAGCATTATAAGCGGTCTTTACGGGCTCTAAGTGAAGTGAGATTTCAGTACTTTATACCTCATAGAGCATTATAAGTAGTTTTACATGCTGTAAGTTAAGTGACATTGTCTAACTGGTAATATGGGACATACAGTGTGAATATGTTGCTCTGTCTAATTTAGGAATTTCTTAACACTTGTATTAGCAGAACGTGTTTAAGCCACAGTTAACATATTACAACACTCATAATGTTCAGATATTATAGTGCGTTGGAAGTGTTATGCATGTAATCATAGCTAGATTTAAGTAATTATGAAAGCATATGCCTGGCATTACATGTGCCATATAACACCTTATAAATGCATTTAGACTGCATTATGGACACAGGGTTCATAGGAAGTGTTACATCCACATTTTCAGTTTTGTTTTCTTCCAAAATCTTAGGGTTAGTAAATAAACAGTACTTGTGTATTACAATGTGCAGAAGTGTGTCCTCTGTACAGGATGTGTTCACTTGTGTGTTCACTTAACCAACAAAACATGTCATTTGACCAGGACTCACACAAACTGTATATAGTCACTTCTGATTTGCATACATGTCTTTTGACTTTCTGCATATATATCAATAACAAATGTGCCTAAACGTAATCAGACAGGGGGAAAAGTATTCAGACACCGCTTTATTTTATCTCATTTTCTTTTTTATTCAATTACTTTTTATAATGCTTTTATAATTGAACTTATTTATAATAAAATAGAATTTATACTTTTATAATTGTGTAAGTTTTAATTTTTGTTGGTAATCTTATGAATTAATGTATTATGTTGATTTTATTCATGTTCTTTTACCATTAGTCTTGTTTGGATTTAGTGTCAACTTCTAATACTCTTTTTCATTTTAGTTTTCCAGATTAAAATCCATTTTAATTTTGTTTCAATCACTTAAGCTGTAAATACTCAGCTACACTGAACATGAGGGTCATCCTCACTGTACTGTACTGGCATAGTAACATTGGTACTTATGCTAACCATACACTAGAAGACTTTTAACAGACTAAAGCTGATGAAGATGAAATGAAGATTCCAAAATCAGCATAAAACCCCAGTAGTGAAACATGGTGGTGGAGGTGCGATGGTGTGGGGATGCTTTGCTGCTTCAGGGCTGCCTAAAGTCCTGATTTGAACCCCATTGACACACCGTGGGAGGACCTTAAAAGGGCAGTTAATTCTGCCCCAGTGATGTGAACAACTGATCTCCATTTATAGAAAGTGTTTGGTTGCAGTAATCAGGTTTTGCAACATCTAGCATGAGGATCTAAAACCATTGTCAGTAACCAATATGCAAAAATACAGTAAGTCAAGAGGGGAAGATAGTTATTCATGACACTGCATCTCTGAAGACTGAGAAAATGAGAGTGCACACTTCCTCAAAATAGAGCAACTGGCTTCCTGTTTTAGGGATTTTGGCACGAGCTGCAGATGAGAAATGCGTGCTGAGAAAAAGGCAGGGCACATCTAAAAGGGGGATTGCACAGAATGTTCAAGACTTTTGCATCAGTCAGTGGTTAAGGTGTAAACATCAGTATAAACCATTCAGTGTAATTGTTGAGAGTTGTGGTGATGGGAAACAAACAGTTGATCCCCTATAAAACAACCAGCGAAGCAGCGGCCATTTTGGTGATCATGATTTAGTTTCAGTCTTAGTCATTGACAAGACAATACAATGGCTTCGCACAGCTAATGTGCCTTGTCCCTTAGCTTGTTTGGGGCAGTCATGGACTTTGGGGCAGTTGTGGGCTTGAGGTTAAGGAACCAATCTTATGACTAAAAGATTGTTGGGTCAGTTCCCTGAACCGACAGAACACAATTGAAGTGCCCTTGAGCAAGGCACCTAATCCCCAACTGCTGCCCGGTCACTGTGGATGGAGCTGCTGTGGAGCATATTCAGCCTATATAATGTATTCAGATCATACTGATAATGCACGTGTGAATAAGATCTTGATGTCAAATGTATACAATGCTACATCTGTTTTGACTTGGTGTATCAATATCAAACAAGCAATAGCTATAGTGTTTCAACAGAGGAATTTTGATGGAAGTTCATGGAAAAGTTCAGTGTGACTTTGTTTTTCATGTCACATATTTGATCGCCCGTCCACCACGATCACCTGTTTCTGTTTTTAACTCACAGCTCTCAGTGCTGATCTAAGCTTCTTGTTGGGCCTGGTTTCTATATGTCTGTGTTCCCTCATTTTCAGCTATGATTCCTGGGAAAGATACTAACAGTGCAAAACAAGAGACCAGGAAGCAACATTGAGTTTACATACTGGTGAAACCGCTGGGAATACCAGATACCCACAGGATACATGTGAGGGTTGTGACAAAAGGGCAGAGCTGAGGTGTAGCAGGAAACCACATGGTCACACAAAAGCACATGGTCAGAGACAAGAGGGAGAGTAAACACAAAAGTGAAACAGACAAAGACAATCCCAGGGCAAGACGTCACAGAGACGGCCAGGAACAGGACAGTGGAACTGCACAGGTGATTGCACGGAGGAGTGGACAGGGGACTGGACAAGCACACCCACAGGCGACTAATCTGGGGACTAGGCATGAGGCTGGACAGGCAGGTCATAGGGACTGAACAGGGAATTGGACTGGGGAAGAACTGGGCACAAGTTTGGACAGTAGAACAAAATAGGGGGCTGGACTGGCACAGGGTCATTGACAGTGACGGAGGCAAAGATGGTGAAAGAGAGGAACTGAAAGATAGAGGATGACTGGACAGAAACAGTGATAGGAACACACACAAAAGATGTGACAGGAGCCGGACTGGAGACCGCAACGGGGCCTGAAAAGGACAGGAGTCCAGTAGGTGACTGGGCAGTGAACTGGGAGGCCAGTGGAACTTGCCGTGGAGTGACCATGGGAACTGGCTCAGTAGCTGAGACAGGCTGTGCAGGAGACTGGTGGTTGGTGCGGATGGACCCTACACGGGTCTGCAGCTTGAGCTACTGGTGGAGCAGCATAGGCAAATCAGTTGACAGTTTGTGTTTCCAACTTTGTAGCAGCAGATTGTAGACGGCCTTTTCTGTTTGTCAATGCCCATGCACGAAGGGAGGTCCTTATCACCCTGCATTACTGAATGGGATCCCTGCATCCATGTCCTAAAGTCTAGTGGGCCCTGTGTGTAACGCTACCTTCTTAGACCTATCATGGTGGTGCAGTGCTTAGAGATACGTAAATGACCTGCCCATGCTATTCTGTGCTGGCCTGTGGGGCTGGTTAGTGGGGTGGTGGTGCAGTGTAGGTGTAGATGCCTATCGTCAGGTGCCTATCGGCTGCCATCCTGACTGTTCTGCAGCACGGGAAAGCACTTGGGGCACTTTCCTACTCTATGCTGACACCACAATAACTGCCTGACCTGTGTGAGCAGAAGATGGACTGTGTGTACTAGGGGTTGCACAGACTAGTTGACTTAACTGTTCCACGGTACCGGTTTAAGCTTGATATCGACTAGTCACCCCCCTGCTTTGTCTAGACACAAAAGAGAGGAACTCAAATTGATAGTTGTTAGCAAAACATAGCAACAGGAAACAGGGAAGGGGGATCTTGGCCCTCCCATATTATCACATATAATAATTGGGATCAGCACTTTTGTTTTTTTTTTTTTTTTTTTTTTTTTGAACTTCAGCTGACCTGCCTAAGAGCCGGGAGGACAAGACCCCCTGAAACACTTCTGCATAAGTATCAGAAACAAAACATTGCATTAACATTGTTTATTGAGAATCTGTTTATACTGCAAACAAAAACAAAACAAAAAAAAGAAACCAAACCTGAATAAAGCAAAATAATTGGCCAATATTACAACAAATAAATCAGGTCAGTAAATATTAATATAATTTCATCTGATCTCATAATAACAATCCAAAATCAGTAAAATCTAGCATTTCGTCGCTGTCCAAAGAAAAACATGAATCTTTATTTTGGTTGGTTTTTACTTTTATGCATCATTTGAACACATGAGCTGCTGTTTACAATGGGTGAAAATGTCACGATGAATGGACCAACAGAAATGGCCCAACACTGCTTGGAAAAAAGGTCTGGATCCATTGGCTTGCATTAGAATTAAATTTTTGGCTTTTGGCTTCTCCTGTAAAGTTGGCATTTTGGAGATACTTGTTTTTTTGGACAGCAATGATATGAATCATGTTCAGTCAAGTGTCCTTTTAAAACCTAATGTGGCACAAACGTTTCTTGAAATAAGAATCTTAGATTAAACTAAAGAAACTTAAGAAAAAATGTACTGTCGTTCACCAAAGCTGTGCGGCCGGTTGATGGAAGAACGGAGCCACAGACACGCCAAGTTAATTGTAAAGAATTTACTTACAAATTAGTTATCGGGTACCCAAACTTGGCCGTGCCGGAGAGAGCCTTCTGCCAATTCGAACGTCCCTGTCTCTCTCTCCGGCTCCTCGCCAAAGAGGGCCCTCTTATACAGTCTTTAGGTGTCCACAGCTGGAATACATTATCAATGAGCTCACTTGAATGTGACATACATAAGCAAAACAAAGTATCACACAATGGCCTCATTCTTTACCTTCTTCATCTTCTCTGATTGTTTCCATATGTTACTATGTTTTTCTGACCAGTCTAGAGTTCAACCTGTCCAGCAAAACACCTCAACGACATGAGGCCCTCTAAAGAAAAAATCTAACCATTCTGGCCAGTTACTTCTTATATAAGAGTACAATGCTAATATGTAAGGAGTAAAATACACTTCAGTACTTTAAGCAGTTTCATTTTAAGTCAATACTGTAACATCTAAAAAAAGACACATTCCTGAAAAATGCTTTTTATTAACTCCAACGAGAAGAACGCAGTGGCTTAAAAAGGACAGAAACTAATCATTCAGCTGCTCATGCACTGTTGGTATCTTGGCAAAAAAAAATTCTCTAGGTGAGATTGTTAGAAGCATATTATAAGATTATTTAACTTGGATACACTACCAGTCAAAAGTTTACACACCCATTTAAACAGATGTTGTTGGTGATCTTAAAGACTCTACAGTCTTACACTGAACAGCTCCAACTGATGAGAGTCTGAATCAGTACATATCCTGATATACCACATAGAGTATTCTTGATGTACCACAGTATTATATTTCTCCATATCCATATAAAAAGCATTACTGGACATATTCAGACTGAAATTTGACATCACTGATACTGTAACGCAAGGGAACTGTACATTCCTCCAACAGGTTCCAACAACGCCATTTGGACCAACAACCCACCAACTCTTGTGTAAATCACAATGTAAGTCTACTACTACTACAGACCAGTACTAGAACTGCTGTTCATCTTACTGTTATTGTACCATTTTTCACAGGTTGTGGTTTTTGAGCTAGAACTATAAAACTTCAGGACTGTAGAGCACCTTGCGCATTTAGGCCCGATCAAACATATGGTTGAACAAATGCCACAGCTGGCTCAGTTCTGGTTGAGGTGTCCCAAAAATGGAATAAGTAATAATTGTGAGAGTTGGACATAAAATACATGAAATACATCTAATGTGAAGGGTTCATGATGTGAAGGGTTTCTGAAGACCATTATGCTTATTGCTAGCATATGTAGGGAATGAGGGTGACATATAATAGTGTATAACACCGTCTGCTGCCTTGGGCGATGCTTGCACATGCGTGCTTCAACGATGGCCACCAATCGGTCAGTCAGTTGAGCCAGGCATACAGTGAGATTATAGAAATCTTGTTGTTTGCTCACTGCTCACACTGCACATCTGAATCGTCAACCGTGTACGGCAAAAACCTGCGGTGTATGTGCTCACACTGTACGGAAACGCTCCGTCCAACTTGATGCAACATGGGTGCTCACTCTGCAAGTGAAACGCAGCCCATCCAGACAGCTCAGCTCTGTCTACAGACCATTTCCAATAAAGCTGTTTCATTCAAAACAACACACTGCACGCCCAAAAACACTGGCTGAATCTCAAGTGACTCCCTGCTCCCTAAGTAGTCCACTATGTAGGATAAGTGGCTCCTGCAACCAGCAGTGCATCATACACTATACTGCCAAAAGTATTCACTCCCCCATCTAAATAATTGAATTCAGGTGTTCCAATTGAATTCACTTCCATGGTCAGAGGTGTATAAAACCAAGCACCTAGACATGCAGACTGCTCCTACAGACATTAGTGAGAGAATGGGTCGCTCTCAGGAGCTCAGTGAAGTCCAGCGTGGTACTGTGATAGGATGCCGCCTGTGCAACAAGTCCAGTCGTGAGATTTCCTCCCTACTAAATATTCCACAGTCGACTGTCAGTGGGATTATAGCAAAGTGGAAGTGATTGGGAACGACAGTATCTCAGCCACAAAGTGGTAGACCACGAGCGGGGTAAGAGGATGCTGAGGCACATAGAGCACAGAGGTCGCCAACTTTCTGCAGCGTCAATCACTACAGACCTCCAAACTTCATGTGGCCTTCAGATCAGCTCAAGAACAGTGTGTAGAGAGCTTCGTGGAATGGGTTTCCATATGGTGGTGTAAAGTGCCGCCACAGGACTCTAGAGCAGTGGAGATGTGTTCTCTGGAGTGACAAATCTCGCTTCTCCTTCTGGCAATCCGGTGGACAATGGTGCCCGTCTGACTGCATTGTGCCAGGTGTAAAGTTTCTCCTGGGCGGATTGGATTCTACGGCAAATTATATGGTACAGAGCTTCCATACTTATACAGTGTTCAGAAGGTGATGTAATGCCCCTCCTGCTTTTCTATACATTTCCAAACTAGGTGGTGTTACCATAATCTCAAGGTTCACTTCACAAATGCATACATTGAACATGGTTTTAAAACCCATGTCTTCAACCAGAATGCCTGTATTTCACAAAGAAATGTGGCCCCTAACTGCTCAAGGTGTTCCCCCATCCTGAAGTCTTAGGACTGCAAATCAAGTGGTCATTTTCTGCGTTTAGTCCTAAGTTGTAAAGTGAACACTTCTCCTAGTCTTATGCAGTGTAAACACTTCCCTTGACCTTTGGGGTCTGGTTATGCTGAACTTTCCCATCTTGTATCCTAGCCTCACTATATTGGATATAATTGTGCCCTTATATCTAAGGTATTAACAATTATATATTCCTTAAATGATTACCAAATGATTCCCTCCCAACTTTGTGGGAACAGTTTGGGGACGGCCACTTCCTGTTCCAACATGACCGCACACCAGTGCACAAAGCAAGGTCCATAAAGACATGGATGAGCGAGTTTGGTGTGGAAGAACTTGACTGGCCTGCACAGAGTCCTGACCTCAACCCGATAGAACACCTTTGGGAGGAACTAGAGTGGAGACTGCGAGCCAGGCCTTCTCATCCTACATCAGTGTCTGACCTCACAAATGCGCTTCTGGAAGAATGGTCAATAATTCCCATAAACACATTCCTAAACCTTGTGGAAAGAATTCCCAGAAGAGTTGAAGCTGTTATAGCTGCAAAGGGTGGACCGACATCATATTAAACCCTATGGGTTAGGAATGGGATGTCACTCAAGTTGATATGAGTGTGAAGACAGACAAGCCAATACTTTTGGCAATATAGTGTTTGTCTAATACACAGCCGTTTGGGATTCAGTCATGTGTACACAATTCCACACTGGACTAATGTTTTGGTGTAGAAGCCAGAACTTACACACTGCGCTATATGGTAACGTGGGGGGGGCATATAGGATTCAGCCACGGGCAAACCAACTGTGCTACAACAGCTCTGCTAACTCTATTACACTGCACTGAAACTGAGAACCAGCCAAACTATACAGACAATTTAAACACCATCATAGGACAATCTGTGAACACGGACTCTGGAACTGCTAATATCGACTCTTCAGCCCCAGTTTGTGTGTGTGTGCGGCTGTGTAGGAGCCGTAGTTGTGACTGTTTGTATGCGGTTTTGGGTGTGACTTTGAGAGATCGGCTTGGGAAGCTAATCAAACTGTGAGACAAGCGACCAAAACTTCTGACAGGACAGAAATTCATCCGATCATCCGACTCCTCAATCAGAGCTCACTCGGGGACCTAATTGGACACCACTTTCCCACACAGCACGGCAAACGACGCCTGAGGAAGCTGAAATTCACCTTTTGAATTTGCCTGGTTGTATACACTTTAGCCCGATCACTTTAGCCCGATCACTTTAGCCCGATTACTGGCACAGTGTATGCCTGGCTGTAGTCAGTAGGCAACAGCAACTCTCACAAACTGGCTGGCAAGGCAGTCCAACAAACAGTCTAACAAACACTAAGGTAAATGACTTGGTTACTGAAACACTGCTTAATTCTTCGTATCGAGAGCAGCTGTAATTTTGTTCCGTGTTCTTTCTTTCTGCCCTTATTCAAGGTTCCTCTGGTTGTCCAGTAAAATGGAAAAATGCTATGTGTTCTACTCAGTGGCCTTCATCATACTCAGCTGCCTAGGTAGCTCTGCAGGTGAGGTCATGAAGAATCACTACTCCTCCACCTATGGGGTGCTTTGTTCCAACACTTGTGGCAAGTATGGAAAAGGCTACTACTGGTGCAACACCAGAAAGGGCTGGGATTACTGCTCTCCAGCACAGAACAGAGATTATAAGGACAATGCTTGTCGAGATGATCATCCCTGCAGGAAGCATGGTGAAAGTTACTACTGGTGTTACAGAAATGGCTGGTTTTCAGGTTGGGGTTATTGTGGGCCAGTGGAGCGAAAGACAACCTTACATATAAGTTCTAAATACAAGAGTGTGTGCATTGATGAATGTTTGTATGACGAGTATCATGAGTATTACTGGTGTTACACTGATAAAGGCTGGGACTACTGCTCCCCAACACCTGCTGTCACATACAAGAATGTGCCCTGCCGGTCAGACCACTTCTGTGACACCCATGGCTACAGTTATAGCTGGTGCTGGATTACAGCATTGGAGTATGACTACTGTGGGGTCATTAAAGCATGTGAATGCTCTTCCTTTACCACTAAACGTTATAAAAGGCACCTTAAGAATGCAGTGGTGCTCTGTGTCCGGAACGACACCGGAAGTCAAGTGGAAACCACTTTTTTCGCTGAACCAAACCCAGAAGCATTGGCAGATGGCAGCTCCTCAAGAAATGAGATAACGCACTTAATCTCACTCTGGGAAAACGGGTGCTTGGGCAACCACACCAGATCCGGGCTGTTTGTCTTCAGAGATGTCCGCATTGATCTACAGGGGCTGGTGAACAGAGGAGATCAACAATACTATAACCTACAAATCCAGCAGAATGTCCCCCGCCAGCATGGGGAGAGCACCACCGTGTCCCAGGTCCTCATACCCAGGAACATTTCGATTCCAGACAGATATGTCCGACACGCCTTTGTGGAGAGCTTCCGCCGTCGAGCCACGATAACCGTGGAAGTAAACCAACGCAAGTAGCAAGAAATAAAAGGGAAAAACATCAAACATCAAAACATCACTGTTAAATCGAACCGGAATGCCAATACTAGAATTAACATAGCAAGTTGTTCACGATATCGTTAGCAGAAAATCTTTTCATTTCTGAGCCATTGCAGGCACTGTAAACAGCTGCTGTAAATGTGCAGTGGAAACAGGACTGTATCTCTTCAATCGCTGTAAAGCTCCTTGAGCTGGCTGCTTCCTGTTATATTCTAGCAGTACTTCCTGTGTCCTGTGATTTTGACAGTTTTCGTTAACTGAGTTGTTTTCATGTGATGTGTTGTTCCCCAAATAGACACTTTATTGGCAGAAGGAAACATGAACAGGTAGAAAGGTTACCATGATCCATATTACATACAGTATTGAAGCTCAGAAGACACGTGTAGGTTCACTGATGGTTTTGATAGTCAGTAAAACGTCTCAGTATGTTTGTATTCATACTCCTAACTTGGTGTTTCGCCTCCCTTGTTGCTCGGTTTGTTTGAGGCCTCCTTCTTCCTGTTAGTCTTCAGTTTCTTTTTGTCCTGTTACTTTATTTTTCATGTTCATGTGATTTCGTTCTTTTGTTGATTACTTTTTGATTTTTTTGGTTCTCATTAAACAGACTCACACTTACATCCTGCCTCCTCGTCTCTCCGTGGTCCAGTTATTCCCACATGTACTGCTCTTGTATTTCAGTATGTGCTCTACAGTGTACTGTACATCTTCTGTATTCTGGTCGTATTTGGACACTGACAAACAAATGTTCTTACTGTGCATAACAACTGAGTTTAGAGTAAAATTATTTAATCTTGAGAATATATATAGATATATATACACACACACCCATCAGCCATAACATTAAAACCACCTCCTCATATCTCTCACACTCACTGTCGGGTTTATCAGCTCTACTGACCATATAGGAGCACTCTGTAGTTGCTGTGTCTGATTCACTCCCATCAGCACAACACACACTAACACACCACCACCATGTCAGCGTCACTGCAGTGCTGAGAATGATCCACCACCCACATAATACCTGCTCTGTGGTGGTCCTGTGGGGGTCCTGACCATTGAAGAACAGGGTAATACAGTATACAGAGAAACAGATGGACTACAGTCTGGAACTGTACAACTACAGAGTGTCCTATATGGTCAGCTGATAAGACCTAGTAAGAGCTAATAAGTTACTGCATGCTGAAAGGGTTAGCTGTTTCATATAGACCTATTTGTTGGCCACAAAAATGAGAAAATGAATGATGAATAAATAAAACATAACAAGCTTTAAAGTTTCAGTCCTGTCTAATGTTTTTTAGTTTAGTTTTTTTTTTTTTTTGTTTCTTTGTTTGACGAACTAAATGAAATATAAACATTCAGGGACATGCTATAAACCATGCTACAAACATGTCTAAAAACGTGATTACTTTTAATGTAAGTCAATGGAACCAGAATAACTGTCATTTTGTTTTGTTTCCCTTGCTGCAACATGAACTGGAAAACGTCATGTATGGGGATATGAGGTTTTGTTCAAACAGCAGTGATATGTACATGTATGTCCAGTATTGTGACTCTGTGATGAACACACAGGCAGTGATCAGACACTATAAATGTGGTTGTGGTGTCATTAGTGTCATTTTGGCGCCCTCTATTGTCTCAACATGGTCATCGACAAACACTTGGGTCAGTTATTAAGCCGGCGGTTATAATGTACTGATGTACTAAGATGTAAACCTTGCTCTAGACACACAACTGCAACCAAACTATAATTGGAGATCAGTTGTTCCGATGACTGGGGCAGAATCAACTGTGAAAACAGGAGCATAACAACATATGAAAAAAGTGAATATTTGTAGAAAGAGGAGCTTCTGAAAGAAGCATATGTAGATTTCGTAGGTAGCAAGGATTTGACTACAGACGTATATCAGATGCTCAGCTGGAGAGTATCAAAACCAATATATGAAATAAGTTCTGACATACTTCAGGGAAAATACGAAATCCATTTATTCCTTAATTTATATGTTAGGTTTAGCGAACTGACAAGTGCCTTTCAATCGGTAGTCCACTCCTTAGACGGTTAAGTGGGATGAGTTTTGTGCTATACATGTCCACCGTATCATGAGGCCCGATACCAAGTAAGTACCAGTGGTGGACAGTAACTAAGTAAATGTAATTGTTTACTGTACTTAAATAGTTTTCTTGTGTTTCTGTACTTTACTGAAGTATTTCTATTCTGGATGACTTTTTAAATCTGACTGTTTACTCCACAACCTTATGGGAGCACCTGGAGGAAGGCAGGTAAAGCAGGATGGGGTTAATGCAAACACTGACTGACAATCACACATCAAAGCATCAGTGACCAGATCAAACATATTGTTCCTGACTATGTGGGTAAATAGGCCACAATATAGAAACATGTACACATGCCCTCGTGATTGAATTCATACAAACTCTATTTTCTTTTATAGTACATGTGTTTTGGCTGATTTATGTTTATGAATAGAGACCTGCAGATGCAGTACAGTAAAGGAAAACTCATTAGTGATCCTGTTTAAACCAAGTTCTTATTACACTTCAACTTGTAACGAAGTTGCAAATAAATCTTGAACTGAAACTTGTTTGCAAAATTGTATAGTTCTAGCTAAAGGAACCTGTTCTCCTTCAGTGTTCTGTGCTGATGATGATTGTAATAGACGTCAGTGTCAGACTAATTAATGAGCTTCTATTAAAGACTGGTGGACTGAGAGACACTAGAGTCTCTTCACCTACACTGAGCTGATTAAGAGTCTTGTTCCAGAAATGATAATAGGACATTAGAGCCATAATAAATCATGCTCCTGTTACTCTCCATACTTAAGTACATTTGAAGGTAAATACTTCAGTACTGTTACTCCAGTGGAGGTCTACAGGGAGGAATTTCTACTGACACTGGAGGAGTAGATTACCTTGGGGATCTCTACTTTAACTCTACTACATGGTTTGTGTACTTTGTCCACTGCTGCACTTTTGTGATTTCTAAACCAACGTGGCTCACAAGGCTCCTAAAAGTGTACTTGACTTGTTGAAACAAATACTGATATTGTGTATCAGCACAGTCATAATATTACACAGACCTTTACCAAACCAGACAGGTGAATGCCTTCCTCATTTGGGAAGCATAAATCAGATCTGACATGACGGGTGTGGTTGTAGTCTTGGCCAGTTTGGGGTGACTTCAGTTCTTCTGCTTGAGTTCTTGAGTTTTAACAATGACATCTTGAAAGCTTGCACTGTCTTCAGTCCTGTGACTGAAAAGCAGTAACACACTTAAACTAGAAAAGTGCATTTCCCCAAGGAAACACGGGATGGTTGAGCAGCTTGCTATGAGAGAAACGAGGGATGAATAAACAACACATAGAGGAGTGCGGTTCCTTATAGCTGTACATTAGAGTTTGGAGACTGTGAGGTCTACAATAGGTCTTGGATGGGCCCCAAATGAATGGGAGTCTATGGGAGGAATGAGGGATGAATAAACAACATATAGAGGAGTGCAGGTCAGTTTGACTGTGGATTCCTATTTGGGGTCTGCTCGGAGTGAGTACATGCAGTTTGGTGACTCTCAGGCAAACGACACTGAAGGATTTGGGAATGCCCAAAAAATGACTGGGAGTCTATGGGAGGAAAAAGGGATGCGAAAAGAAAGAAATGAACGAGTGCAGGTCGAACCAACACTGAATTCCTGCTTGGGGGACTACCCTGACATAGTGTATGCGAAATAGTGTCTCTCGGTTGAGCGGAAGTAGGGTAAATAGGCATGTGTTTTTCCATCCTATTCATTCTCTATGGGTAAAAAATTCTGGAAAAAATCCTTGTATCCGATCAAAAAGCTGTATACAAGCCCAAATTGCGCAATCATACCGGACAATCTGGAGTTGGAATGCACAACCATAACAAGGGTTTAAAAGCTAATTTAAAAACTCGGCTCCCAAACCTCCTAAAACATGTAGTCAGCTGCATGTATGTTTGATATGTTCAGTTGCCAACCAGATGCAGGTTGCTTGTCTGTTTATACCAATCATATTACA
>CM067500.1:2247322-2268033 GCA_034552555.1 Semaprochilodus insignis
TAAGAGTTTTTGAGCTCACCCTCATTCCTCCCTAGCTCTCATCCTTTTCCTTCTCTTTGGAAGGCTGAGAGTGTTGGTGCTTCCCCCTTTCATAAAGAAAAAAAAAAGAAACCCTTTCTTCTCCTTTCTGTTGAGGGCTGTGAGGTCTCGTCCTCCCCCTCATCTCTGTGCACACTCCTTAGAGGGGTTAAGGGTTTTCTCACCCCACCTCTTTTCATTTCTCTGGTTCTCTCCTACTGGATAGTGGAGAGTTCCTTCAAGCAAAAGGGGAGAACTGCTGTCCCCTCCTTTGTTTTGTTTATTTATTTAAGTAGTGTTTCCATCCCTGACTTGGGATTGACTTTTGTTGGGAGTTTACTAGGTTTACACCTCAGTCGGGTTAGGAGGTAGCCAGTCTCCCCTGGCATCCTTTGTTCTCCTTTTTTCCCGCTCAAACTTTTCCTGAATTCGGGTGGGTTTGTGCAGTACCTTTTTTTTTCCCCCACCTATATTTAGTGTCCACTCATTTGATTCACCTTCTGTTTACACGTTACCTGTAGTGCCCTGGTGGTGCAGCGGAAAGCTGTCTGGCTTTCAACATCGTGGCCTGGGTTCAAACCTCACCTCTGGTGAGGTTTGTTTATTGACATATTTTATCCACTCCCTCTTTCACGTTTTGACTGCTTTGCATTTGGGGCCTCCCCCAATTTCCAACTGGTAGCTTGCCCGGCAGAGCCCCCTAGTGGTGTTCAGGAGCCCTGAGCCACTGGCAGCTACCCATTACACAAATAAGTTAACATTAGACAATTAGACCTCCAAAGGTAAAGATGCACAAACTAAATACACACAGCTTACTGACACAGCGGACAGACCCAATAAAGAGGACATGAAGGTTGAATCAAACAGCTGATGTGTGAATACAAGGCAAAATACTGCAATCTTATGAACCCAGATCTGATCACTGTAGGCCAGCAATGCCACAGCGGGCATAGGAGCATGTAACTTCAGCATGCAATCCACCTGTAATCCGGTAATGACATGATGCCCTGACATAACCTTAGAGGTCTGCTTTGGTATCTTCACAAAGCCCATCTAGCTTCTGTAGTAACGCAGCACTGTAAACCAGATGATACTGTGTTCAGATTCACAGACTCAAACTGAATTAGACTCCCTAATCTCTCGAGTCTAAATGTAGCTTCTTATTCTAATTTCCATTCCACCTTGAAGTCATGTGGACACACAGCGCCGGTCCACTTGTCTGAACGTGATTGAATCCTCTGCAGGAGTCTCGGTTACAGTTAATGCGGGTTTCTTTCAGACGTATCGCCAGTATACACCGCTGACCTTGTTTCTCCCTGCATGTTCACTAGATTGATAAATTTGAAGTAATGAGTTTTAAACATGTTAGGAGTAAAAAGTACAGATTTTTCTTTTGAAATGTAGTGAGTAAAAGTAAAAAGTATTAGGTGACAAAATACTCAAGTAAAGTGCAGATACCTAAAAAAGCTACTTAAGTACAGCAATGAAGTAATTGTACTTCGTTACTTGCCACCTCTGTTCAAATGTCAGGACCCCCACAGAGCAGGTACTATGTGGGTGGTGGATCATTCTCAGCACTGCAGTGATACTGACGTGGTGGTGTGTTAGTGTGTGTTGTGCTGGTGTTAGTGGATCAGACTGCTGGAGTGTTTAAACACTGTGTCCATTCACTGTCGACTCTATTAGACACTCAATTAGACAGTGCTGAGAATGATCCACCACCCACTAATTCATGCTCTGTGGTGGTCCTGGTCATTAAAGAAGAGAGTGAAAGTGGCTAACAAAATATGCAGCAAATCACCTAATGTCAGAAGTGCTTTTCAAAGTACCTAATGAAATTACCCCAACCTGCAGATACGGTTTTACATTTTTATTGGCCAGACAGAACTACAATATCATTACCAAAATATGAAAAGAGCCATCCCCAACATTTATCCCCGTAATTTAGTCCATTTAAGAGTGTTTTATTTTAGGGTGCATCATGATTTTATGTGTATTTATATGTAAACATTTCTCCTAGGAACAATGCTGCTGGATTCTGTTACAAGATTGGTTTCTGAGCTTGTCACCATTTTTCCTGCTGTTAAGTTTTCATGTCTGCAGCACAAACATGTAACCACAAGCATTCTGAAGGTGACTGCAGTTCACTGACAGAAAAAGTGAGTTCCACTTAATGTTCTTAATGTCACATTGTTGGCCAAAAGGTTTTGTCTTTGTACCTTGTTTTAAATCCTAACCAGATTTCTGTGACTTTGAGTGTGTTAGATAAGGGTTAAATAACACACTTAGATTTTCCCCACAGAATGAAGCCAAAAATAATATCCCCAGCTCCAACATGCACATCTGGTGTATCTGACCATTCGATGGACCGACCCATTTATTTCAAACATGGGTATGTTTGTTTTTCATTGCACAACTATTATTTGTCTTAGTATGAACATTTATCAAAAATAGAAACTCAACACCTTTAATTTAACATGAATAGACAAACATAATCATGTATCATTTTAGTGGATTGCTCCCTAGTTGGGATGTGTGCTTATATCTGTAGCCAATAAACTGAATAAAGACTTTTTAATATGCTTTTATTCTATGTAATTCTTTAATTCAATTTAATTCTGTATTTCTATGTACATGTATTTATGTGTACATGTGAATAATATCTAATAAGGCAAAATATTAAAGACAGAGTTACTAACTGAGTGCTATTAATTATTTTTCAAATTGTTTCTTCTGTGTAATTCGTTTCATGTTTAATTTTTTTTATTTTTACATAGAATGAAGACAGAAACTGCATCTCCAGCTCCAACACGTGCATCAGATGCTTCTGACCATTCCATGGATCGGCCAATTTATTTTAAATATGGGTATGTTTGTTTTTCACTACACAAGCTATTATTTCTATCAAAATGGAACTTCAGTGTTTACATTATTTTATCCCCAAAAATAAATATGTATTGTGTGTTACATCCTCATGCCCTTCGTGTATGCTTATATACAGTACTGTGAAAAAGATTTTTTAATCATTCAGGAGGTCAGAAAATAACCCAGACGAACATCTAAACAACTGCAGGTCTTACTTGTCTATGTTAAGGCTAATATAGATGACTCCATGCTAAAAAAAAAAAAAAAGAAAAAGGACGCTGGGCAATAATGCCATCCACAGAAGAGCAAACCCACTCCTGACCAAAAACAACTCAAAGGTTCATCTTGAATTTGCCAGAAAATGTGTAGATGACCCCCAAGACTTTTGGTATAATGTTCTGTCAGCTAATGAGTCAAAGGTGGAACTTTTTGGAAGATGTGGGTCTCACTGCATCTGACGTAAAGCTAACATCTGCATTCCACCATAGAACATCGTACTAGGAGTGAAACATAGTAGTGTGATGGTTTGGGGCTGCTTTGCTTCTGCACGACCTGGACAAATTGCCATAATTGATGGAACCATGAATTCTGCATTCTACCTGTCAATCTTGAAGGAGAATTGTCAGTTTGCGACCTAAAGCTCAAACACAGCTGGATTATGCAGAAGGACAATGATGTAAAGGACACAAGCAAGTATGTCTCTGAACGGCTCAAAAGAAACTAAATGAAGGTTTTGGTGTGGCTGATTCAAAGTCCTGACCTGAATCCCATTGAGATGCTGTGGCAAGGCCTTAAATAGGTGGTTCATGCTAAATACTGTATAGAAGAGTCACCAAAATGTCTCCACAGCGATGTACAAGACTCATTGCAGGTTATCACAAATGTTATTACTGCCAAGGGTGGCTCAACCAATTGTTGTCTAGCGGGGTAATTCATTTTTCACATGGGTGATAAAGGTTTTGAATAATTTTTTAATATTCAGTGAATGCGAAAATAATTTATATTCTGCATTTTGTGTTTACTTGTGTTCTCTCTATCTTACATTAAAATTCATTGGATGATTTTAAACATTTAAATGTGACAAATTGGCAAAAATAGAGGGAATCTTATGAGTGGCAAGTACTTTTTCACAGCCATAAAACTAGATAAAAACCTTTTGACATGCATTTATTTTATGTAATTTAATATTTCTTTAAACCTGTACGATACTGAATAATGTCTGGTCAGACTAAAGAAATTGATGTTAAGAGAGTTACTGAGTGCTATCATGAAATTATTCCTTCTACCTAATCCTCATACCATAATACTTCGCAACAGTTAGTTTCATGTTTATGAAATGAAGCTGGGAACTGGATCCCCTGCTCCAACCAGCCAATTTTTAGACTGTAACATTTTGTCTTTATATAGTCTGTGTTGAATTCTCAACACATTTTGAATTTTCCCACAGAATGAAGCTGGAAACTGGATCCCCAGCTCCAACGTGTGCATCCAATGCATCTGACCATTCCATGGATCGGCCTATTTATTTTAAACATGGGTATGTGTGTACTTTTCACTCCACAGCCTATTTTTGTTTAAATATGGACACATGCAAAACACCTTTTAGTTTAACATAAATAAATTAAACATAAACATGTATCATTTCAGTGGGCTACATAGTTGCTCGCTAGGAGGAATGTGTACATTTTATCCTGTTTTTCAAAGGTCAGGACCCCCACAGGCCCACCACAGAGCAGGCATTATGTGGGTGGTGGATCATTCTCAGCACTGCAGTGACACTGACGTGGTGGTGGTGGTGTGTTAGTGTGTGTGGTGCTGGTGTGAGTGGATCAGACACAGCAGTGCCGCTGGAGTGTTTAAACACTGTGTCCACTCACTGTCCACTCTATTAGACACTCCTACCTTGCTGCTCCACCTTGTAGATGTACAATCAGAGACAATAGCTTATCTGCTGCTGCACAGTGCAGTGTTGGTCATTCCCTAGTCCTTCAACAGTGGTCACTGGAACCACAAGATGCTGTTGGCTGGTGGACGATTCTCAGTCCAGCAGTGACACTGAGGTGTTTAAACACTCCAGCAGCACTGCTGTGCCTGATCCACTCACACCAGCACAACACACACTAACACGCCACCACCATGTCAGTGTGACTGCAGTGCTGATGAGAGTGATCCACCACCCACATAATACCTGCTCTGTGGTGGTCCTGACTATTAAAGAACAGGGTGAAAGTGGGCTAAAAAGGTATGCAGAGAAACAGATGGACTACAGTCTGTAATTGTAGAACTGCAAAGTGCATTTAAATGATAAGCAGAGCTGGGAAAATGGACAGTGAGTGTAGAAACAAGGAGGTGGTTTTAATGTTATGGGTAATCGGTGTATATGTTAATAATGTCTAATATGGCAAAAATATTTGACAATTACTTAGTGCTATCAGTTGTTCCTCAAAGTATTCTTTCTACATAACCCTCAGACTGTAGAGTTTTAACTGTTAATTTCATGTTTAAAAAATATTTTTCACATAGAATGAAGATGGGAACTGCATCTCCAGCTCCAACATGTACATCTGACCATTCCATGGATCGGCCTATTTATTTTAAACTGGGGTATGTTTGTGTTTTTTTTCACTACACAAGCTGTTACATGGATCCCAATGGAACCTCAGTGCTTATATTATTTTATGAACAGAGAAACTTGTGCTGTTTCACTGTGTTGCGTTCTAAGTGGAGAGTGTACTTGTATACAGTACAATGAAAGTTTTTGTCCCCGTCCCCATATCTTCTATTTCTCCATATTTGTCATACTTCAATGTTTCAGATCATCGATCTACTTTTAATTTTAGACAGCGAGGCCAAGTATGCTGTTTTTAAACGAGATACTAAATCAACCAGTTATTTCACTTGACTGTTGTGTTAAATTTTGCCAGACCTGCTAAATCTACACATCACTTAAATACAACCTGTCTGACATTGTGAAGCAGGTAGAAGGTCTCAAGAAGCAGCACATGATGCCACATTCTACATAGATTCAAATACAGAAGTGAATCAAAGTCATTGAAATCCACAGTCTGGAAAGGGTTACGAAACCTGGAAGAGTGGTGAATCTTCCCAGGAGTGGCTGGCCTACCAGAATTTCACCAAGAGCATGCTGATGACTCATCCAGGAGGTCACAAAAGACCCTAGATGAACATCTAAAGAAATGCAGGTCTTTAATGCTTTCTGCCCATTGAATGCTGAGACTGGCTCCAGGATAAAAGATAAAGTGGTTTAGAAGATGAGTAAATGAGAGAGTGGATTATTTAAAACACCTAAATGTATCAAATAAGCAAAAACGTAATAGCAAATACTTTTTAAACTAGATAAAGACCTTTTTGGATGTACATTTATTTGAGGTCATTCTGCATTCCTACATACCTGTTCAGTACTGAATAATGTTAAATAAATAGGACTAAAAATATTGAAAAAGACTGATATCATAAAATGACTTCAAACACAATAATCTTCAAACATGAATCCCCGGCTCCAACATCTGACATATCTGATCTTTTATTGGACTGACCTAGGTTTTTTAATTGGGGTATGTTTAGGTTTTTCGCTATGCAAGCTGGCTAAGGATTGTAAGTAGTGTTGCACCCTGTTGTCATGACTGCCGCAGATTCTCAGGTTCTCGGTTCTGTGTTGTATTTTTAACACATTTTGATTTTTACCACAGAATGAAGCCAGAAGCACCATCCCCAGCTCCAACATGCGCATCTGGCACATCTGATCATTCAATGGACCGACCCATTTATTTTAAACATGGGTGCGTTTGTTTTTCATTATACAGGCTATTATTTGTTTATATGTTAATATGGACACATATCCAGTAAATAGAAACTCATCACCTTTAGTTTAACATAAACAGAACTAAACTAAACACGTATCATTTCAGTGGGCTACATAGTTGCTCACTAGGTAGAATGTGTACATATACACTTCACCATGAAATTAAATTAAGACCATTTGCTATGCGTTTGTTTTATGTAATTCTGTACTTATGCTCATTTCACAGACTGTAACATTTTACTATTGTATTTGCTCTAAAACACTTTGGTCTTTTCACACAGAATGACATTAGAAACAGCATCTCCTGCAAAAACATGGAATAAGCTTGAGAACATGCCATCCCCTGGCCTGTCCCTGAACCTCAAATTTGTAGATGGCGCTTTCTGTCCAGACATCAGGTACTGACATGACATGCATCAAATTGTATTTAAAATGTTTAGTTGCGTTATCTGCTCATTATGATCATTTGAACACAGTGACTTGTCAGCCAGTCTGCTGACGGAGGACCACTTCAGATGTCCAGTGTGTACAGACGTGCTGAAGGAGCCTGTTTCTATCTCCTGTGGTCATAGTTACTGCAAGCCCTGCATCCAGAACTACTGGACCAAACCAACCATAGAAAACAGCTACTCCTGTCCTCAGTGTAGAAAGTCTTTTAAAACTCGTCCTGCTCTGAATATAAACTCATCTCTGGCTAAAGTGGTTCAGAAGCTGCAGCAGGCCGGGTTCAGTCCTGCTCTTCCTGCTCACTGCTATGCTGGACCTGGAGATGTGGCCTGTGATTTCTGCACTGGGAGGAAGCTCAGAGCGGTGAAGTCCTGTCTGACCTGCTCTGCGTCTTACTGTGAAACCCATGTGAGGCAGCACTACACAGTAGCAGCTCTGCAGAGACACACTCTGGTGGAGGTGACTGGAGAGCTGGAACAGAGACTCTGCAAACTGCACCACAGAGCTCTGGAGGTCTTCTGCAAAACTGACCAGACCTTCATATGTCTTATATGCGCAGTGGAAGAGCACAAAGAGCACGAGACTGAACTAGCTAAAATTGAAAAATCATCTAATGAGGTGAGTTTTTGAACATAGCTGTCATTAAATTAAAAGAATGTAGCACCAAAAAGGGTTCTGCTGTTGCGATGTCAGGTTGTAGCAATAGCAGGGTTGAATGGAAAGCTGTATATACATCCTTATATTTAAATAATGAAAGTTCAGTATACAGAACTGCCATAATCTGAACCGGTTGTTCCTCCTTCAAATACCCTTTAAACATGTGAAGAGATGTTGGCACTTTTCATGTCGTTGCCAATCCACAGTTCCACCTTGCCATCTCAAAACTGTCACAAGCCTTCTGTGTAGACTTCAGAGAACAATTTAAAATACGGAATAAATGCATTCTGTGGCACCTTTAAAGATACACTCCAATTTCATTTTGGTTCAGTATGAAGCATGGCAGACCTGCATTACAAAAACCACCGTCTTTTTTAATAAAGCAGCTATCTAGTTAAGCTATTGCAATGAAAATTAGTATTTGGAGCATGTAAACTAAGAACAAACTCCACCACCATTGTGGAATGATCCCGTAATGCAGTGCGACGTGACATATTTCCTAAGCCCTATACAGATATTTTTGCCATGTTTTGACCACAAGCCCACAAAAACTGTATTATAGGTCACTGAAAAAATGGTGTAGATTTTGCTTTATTTAGTTTCATGTGTATAAATGTTTAAAAAATAAAAGTCATGTTTACTACTGTTTGGTGTGTGGTTAGCATTGTTTATGACACTGATTTATGACATTTATTTATTGATTCCTACTTATAAGGCCCTGGAGTGGAGCATTGTAAGATGATCATAAGTTTGTATCCTGGCAATGCTGCAACTATTAAAAAGTCCCTGATTATTGGCAGTATATTTTACAGATGTCAATAAATCCAGCAGTCATCAATATCAACAAGGCTCAACTCTATAATGGTGGGCAGTGTGAATATCTCCTGTCCCTTGGGATCCCATTTAATTCATTAGGAGACAGTAAGATAGAGAAACAGATGAAGCAACTCCTAAAAGACAACAAAGAACTTACAGTGAGAGCTGAGGTGAGCATATGAGTCCAAACCTTCATTTCAGTGATTCTGTGGACTACAAAAATGAGAATTTACTCACTTCACTCTTATTAATACGAACAAATATGCTTTTTTTCTGCTTAAAACTCTGCAGAGAGCTGAGAGTGAGCTGGATTATCTGACAGAATGCAGACGACTTGAACATTCTAATGGTGGGTTCTGATGCTGCTGTTTCAGTGCAAGTAACCATCAAAACTTCTAGGAAATATTTATAAATTTAATTTATTGATTATTTAATTAGTAACACCACAGTTTTCACATTTCATCACAGACTTCATTGAGGTGGCTGCACTTGGTCGCCCACTGGAGCTTGGGATGTTGTATGACTGTCACAGTGAATCTTTCAGCCCAGGTAGGCACATGTATTTCCCCTTGGAACCCTGCACTGCATTTACAATGAAAGATAGGTAAAAAGGAGGTCATGAAAAATGTATTTGTGGTTAATTTGTTCTCCCACTGAGAATGAGAAACAAGCCAGACCTTTAATTGCAGTTTAGTCTGCAATAAAATCCCAATCATTTGAATATAAAACCATGTGTGAAACTGATTTCTTCTTAACATGTTTCCATTACATTTCACTTTTAAGTCCATTTTTCAGGAATTCTTAACTGGCATTCGAAGGGGTGAAATTAAAGATGACACAGAAGCCAAATTTCCTTAGTTTATCAAAAATGGAAATTACACAAATAAAATAGAACAAAAGTGTGTTGAAGTTTATACTTATTTACATACTGTTTGTTTTACCCCCACACACAATGAGGAGGATGGCCAGATAAGCAAAAATGTATCCAAAGATCATGATTAGAGATTTGCAAACGATGGCAGGATTTTTCGGGTCACCAAATCTCCAAAACATTTTCTAGTTTTTAAATTGGTATGCTTCATCCACCATCTTCAGCTTTATGCATCACTGTGCTGTACTGATACCACTTTTTCACTTCTTATACTGATACCTGTTCCTAAAATATAAGCCAATACTGATTCTGACTCTCGCTAATCTAACTTAAGTTTAGGTCCTTAAGATGTTTAAGAAAACCTAACCTATATTTGTTCATTTTTTTAACCTGTATTTATTATCTTTAGTATATACATTTAGCATTTATTATCGTGTTTTTATTATTAAGAACCATGTATGACAACATCATCAGATGTAAAATATCTTTATAGTTAAGGTGCCAGCACTGATACAGTATCAGTATTGGTGCAACATTAGTTTTATACCCCTGGTGTTTATTATCTCTTTTCAGTTGACAAACAATGATACCAGGTGACACGGTTCTGTTTTATAATTTTAGATGCCTTTCTGTGGGATAATGACACTCTGTCCTCTATGAAACTATCTCTTCCTCGACTCCACACGGATATGAAGATTGTAGAGGGAAAGTCTTTGCAGGAGAGACTCAAAGCTCTGGACTTGACCACTGCACTGACAGCTAGTGTTGTATCAGGGCTGGTGGAGGTGAATGGAGCTGCTGCGTTTCTGAAGCATCCCACTCAGTCCCAGCTGCAGGACAGAATCACTGTGCACTACAGAACCTCCACCAGACTGGACATTCTGAGTCACAGACTGCTGCACAATGGTGCTCCTCTACAGTTGACCAATCAGAATTCACATGTGGTTGTGGCTATTCTGTATGGAGCACAAGCATTTTTAGTGTTAGATGACAAGAATGAAAGCAGTGAGGAAAGTGCTGAACTAAAAGATAAAATTAAGAAAAAAATGATTTCCCAAAGTGCAGATGAATTACTCTTGAGTCTTGATCAAGCAAAATGTTTCTTTGAACTTACTTTGTATGCTGATGGAGAAGATTTCAAAAGTCATGAGGATTTTGGTACTGCAGTCAAACGGTTTAGGTCACTCCAAAGTCTCTTACAACCTAAAGATGAGAGAGCAGTCCCTCTGAAAGTGTGGCTCTACCCTCTGAAGAATCTGGACCAGACATCAGCTTGTTTAGTCGGCAGCATCAAGGAAGACTTGCTGAACAATGCAGTTGATGTTCTGGAGCATCTAGAAAGGAACATCAACATCTGTCAGGATATGATGCCCATTTACTGTGATCTAGGTGTGAATACATGGTATCCAGACTTGAACGAAGCTCTTTCAGAATTTTCTTCTCTTTTGCAACAGTATCAGTCTGTCTTTCAGAGAGAACTGGCCTCCTGCATTAAAACCATCCGAGAGAAAGGAGAGAAAGGAGAGAAGAGTTTACAAGTCCTTCTGCAGAGGAACAAACAATCACCATTCAGCCCACAGAACATGCATCACTGGTTTCTGAACAAAGATGCAGAAGTTGTTGCTTTAAGTGAATGCAGAGCTGCTAACATCACCATNGCTGCTAACATCACCATTGTAAAATCTCAGGAGGACTTGAAGCGTCTCGTAGAAGATTCACAAGCAGACAGAGTGCTGTGTTTCACTGTCACATCACTGGAGGCTGAAGATCCATTTCTCTCAGCTCTGAAACAGCACATTGATTTAATGAATACAGTGTCCACAGTAGAGACACATCCACCATTCAGGCTTCCTGATGTCAGTCAGAAAATTCTCTCTGACCTTCGTTTATTTCTGTCCAGCAAGAAGGCAAATGAAGATGCAGAACATACCAAGTTCATTGCTACATATGAACCTCAGGCACATTTTCCTGAGTCATCAATATCTCTCTACCAGTTTGGTAACATTGTGAGACTCAAAGTAAACCTTGAGCTAAAGCCAGAGCTCCCAGAAATAATCAGCATAAAACAGACATGTGTTACCGTGAGGCTGCAAAGACCCGAGTCCTGTGGAGCTCATTGGTACAGAGTGGACTACAGAGCAGTAAGCTGGAAAGCAGAGAGTCGCATTTATGTAAAATGGAGTGATATTGACATCTGTAATAGTGGAGAGAGTGTTGTTATAAGGGGACTCACGGCAGAGACACAGTACCAGCTCAGATATGCTGTAATGGACAGTACCAGCATGAGTGACTACAGCCGAATCACGGAGTTCCAGACTCTTCCTAGAGCCAGACCTGGAAAACCATCAGTGCTTAAACAGAATAAGAACGCTCTCACTGTTTCTTGGCTGAGAGCTGAGGCTGATGAAGACTCTCCTGTGCTCTGCTACATGGTGGAGTATATGGAGGCTGGTCTGGAGGGCTGGCAGTTCATTCTAACAGAAGGCCCTGAGTGTGAATGCACCATAACCCTCCCCTACAGCACCTGCTACAGAGTCAGAGTCTCTGCTGTGTATAGAGATGGAGACACCAGCAAACACAGTGAGGAAACAGAAGTTTCTTTAGATGGTGAGTGTCAGTTGATACTTTTAAATATACACTTGTTTGTTGATGATTTCTTTTTGCAGTTGTATGGTGTAACTGTTATTCCAAATTTTGCACAGTGTGGAGCATAAACCTCTCAGAGAGAAAGAGCTCCTTCTTCCTAGAAGTGCTGAAACTCCAAACAGTGAAGAAACCAGTAGAGCTGAGAGGCTGGTCAGATGAAGAGAGTGAAGTGAAGGGTTTCCTTCAGTGTCTGCCCTACATCTTCGAGCTGAGGTGAGTGAAATGTCCAGTTCAATATTGCATTGTCTGTCTGCTGAGGTGAGTAATTCAGGTCCAGGTGGGAGGAACAGTCCTTTCCAGTATTTATTTTAACTGCCTAGACACTTTGCTGCTTAAGTAAACTGTTAGTGAAGCCAGGCAGTTTAACGAAAGTCCTGGGAAGGATTTTTACTTTCCTGACCTGAACTACTCACTTCTGTCTGTGTAGCTCTGCATGTGAAAATCAAGCTCTGCTATAATTAAGTACAGTGTTAACCATTATTATATCTAATTAGAGTGTAACATTGAAGGAGGTTCCTTTATTGTCTGCCTACATCTCTCACCTGTTTTACCTGTTACACTCTACACTTTTAGGGTGGGTAATTATTTAACCTGAGCTCGTGGGTATGGTTCTCACCAGTTAAGTTTGCAGTATTACCAATTTAACTTCATTCAGATCTAACTTTGTACATCCAAACACCCAAACTTCTCTGTGCAGTATTGCTGAGATGACCTGAAGTCAACAATTTCTTTCATCTTATTAACATTAGAGATAGATTGTTGCCTCTGCACCAGTCTGCAAGCAACTCCACCTCCTCCCTGTATTCAGAGAGTCATTGTTTGTCATTGTTGCAGACTGGATGTGGTTTAAGTTACTCTTAATTGATGTCTCTCAATTGGAAACGGCAATGTCTAACAATCTACCCTGTGAACCAGAGCGTGCCTACTCACAGGAAAAGAGGCATAGATTTCCAGAACCTGCGGCCTCTTGAACACACACCTTGGTTAATTGGCAAATATGTCTCTAAAGTGAAAATGGCCTTGGCTAATAAGTCCTTCTTTTTAAATGACTTTTTACATCTCAAGAGCTGGGCTTCTTATTTTTAATTGAAATGTGGCTGCAGGCTGGTAAGTCTGTTCTCAGATATGTGCCCTATAGACTGCATCTTTATGGACTCTTTGCAGACTACGAGACGAGGTGGAAGGCTTGCGGTTGTATTTTGAAATGGATGTAAATGCACTGCTCTTACTAGTGACTTGTATACCAGCCATACATGCTGCCTTATAAGCCTATGGACAGTGCTTTTTTTATTTTACTCATGTAAATGTAAATAGCCGTACTCATGAGCAGACTCTGGATCGTTTTATCCCATGTTTTAATGTTGATGTAAAATTGTAGATCATATACCTGTTATGTTTAGTTCACTGCTTGCCTCATGAACTGTGCCAATCAGAGCTCCGTAACATATCCATAACATACGTTCAGCCCCAATGCAGCTGCTCTGTTTTTAGATGCTCATAGAAACACTCTCTGACACTGCTTCTCATGTGGATATCGAGGACCTAACTGCTTCTTTTCAAACTTCCTTTGCAGCTGCACTAGATTTGGTTTTAATCTCAGGCTTGGTTGAATGATTCGATTAGGACTGAAAGCAGGAACGTTGAGCATATTTCAGTGTTATTCTTGAGATTCATTAAATCATGGAACATCTTTCATATACAGTGACTGTGAGCAAAGATTGTCTTGGTGAATTATGCAGTATGCAGACATGTAACAAAACTGCTTGGATCCAGACCAGCATGTTCGTTTCGCGTTTATTCAGACGTGCCACCAACCATTTATCTGTCTCCACCATGCTGTATATGGTTTGTTAAATGATAAACCACAGGACCGCATTGCTATCAGTAGTTTCTCAAAAAATCACCTCTATAGTGCATGCTCACCAAGTAAAGTAAATCTTCACTTATCTCAAAATCGGCAGTAATTTCATGTACAATAATTGCCAGCTGATTTGTGTTTATTTCTGTCGTCTTGTCAAAAGCCTGCAAGAAACACTTGATTTTGAAACATTCCTTCAGAGCAGAAATCATGACAGAATCCTTCAGAGCAGAAATCATGACCGAATTCTTCAGAGAATTCTAAATATCCATTGAAATCATGACAGAAATCATGACAGAATCCTTCAGAGCAGAAATCATGACCGAATCCCTCAGAGAAGTATTAATTATCTGTGAAATCATGACAGAAATTCTTGTAGAATGAAATAATTTGCCTATTTGGTGGTGTAGTCTTTTCAAAATTGCTTTTCTTGAGAACAATAAGGGCTTCTCTACTTATGTTTACTAGCTTTCCTTTCCGTTAAATGAGAGAGAAACATGTTGGTCATTTTTCTTCACAACACTCATTATCAACTTTCTTTTTATGTTAGATGTTTTTCTTTTTAAGAACCTTTTGGTACAAAATGAAAGCTCCATTGTGAGGGGTGTGAGCAACAGTAAAAGCGGTCCAGGAGATGAACCAACACCAACAGAATGAAAACTCGATTTAGGATTTCAATATGAAGTGAAGTGGAGCTGAGTATAAAGTAAAAAAAAATATTTGCATAAAGTTCAGAATAAGATAATTCTTTTATGATGTAAAAAAACTAGTGAAAAGGGCAATTAAAACAGTCAGATAATTTAGCGTGATGTAATTGGTTACATCACACCTACACTAACATTCATAAATGATTCTCAAAGAGATTTTTCAGCACGAGGAAATTGGTATTGGTAAAACAGTATTGGTAATATTGTTAACCTTGATACTTGGTTTAAGGGTGCTGTCTGACTTCATGCTAGCTAGCTAAAAAAAGTAGCTAGCTTGGTTTCTTTGTGCTGAAAGGTTAGGTTAAGATTTTATTAACACAAAAACAACCCGATAGACAGTCAGTACTGAGTTATACTAGGTTGTACTTCATTCTTCATTTAAAGACAAGAAACTCCCTCCTTGCTTCATTTGAACTGCTTTCGATCATGTGATTACCATACACTGGACCACAATTTTTTTAGCACAGTTTTTTCCAGCTTCTTGTTCAAGTTCTGCAGTTACATTTCGGTTCTTAAGCTTCCATTTTAATCTCTCCCGTTTCCATCTTAAATGGTTCAGCAGTTACGTTCCAGTAAAGCATTACAGTCTTCCTGCTTTATGAGTGGATTTATAAATGTGTGATTAAAAAGGCTGAAATACAGTCACTTTTGAGTCTTATTTTATTTTCAGCCTCTACCAAAGCCATAGATTATGAAGCTATTTTAATTGCAAAGATGATAACATGCTAATAGAGATGTATCCTCAAACCTTTGACATGGTAAAATACAGCTCTATAAGTTCACACACAACCCCAAATCAGAATTGGGGTGTCATGGAAAATTCTAATAAAAAATGCAGTGTTTTCTCCATTTACTTTGACTTATTTCATTACAGTCAGTGTGAACCCAAAATATTTCTTGTTTTGTCTGACCAACTTAATTTCATTTGGTAATATACATCCATTCGTGCATTTCAGGCCTGCAAAACATTCCCCTAAAGTTGGGACGGGGGCAATTTAGGGCTAGTAGTGAGGTAAAAAACTAAATGATGTGATTTCAATTCAGTTGGTGTCAGACACTATCCATTACAGGCTGAGTCTTAGACAAGAAAAGATGAGCAGAAGATCTCTAGTTTGTCAACAAATGTGTTTTTGTAAATTCTCATTACGTGCATGCTGGTTTTGCTTAACCTGGTGAGGAGTACAGTGCCAACATAATAAATCCCTACATTCACTACAAATTCCACAAGTGAAGGGAACAGGTTGGATCATTTTTACACCACTTTATAAAATGATTATTGTGTCCTATGTGCCACTCTGGCATTTCAAACACTCATTCACCTGCTCCAGACATACAGACAAACATTTAAAAACAACAAGCCTAGCATCACAGTCTTGACCTGTAAAAGGGAAGCTACCACAAAGTGAGAAACTCCACTTTTCTTGAACAACTGCCAGGGCATCTAACAGTTCTACTGCAGATTTAAACATGCAGAGTACAAGCTTCTGCTTTTGTCTTCCAGTCTCCTGCCCTCCTTCCCCACATTGCCTACCTCACCTCTGCCCCCACTCATCTCATTATCAATGAACCGCATGTCAACAGGACTTTTAGAAGTCAAAAAGTGAGAAAAGCTCCAGGATCATATCTCCTAATCTACCCCGAAGCACAGCGCAATTTTCACAAACAAATCTTCAACAAATCATTGGAACTTTGCTATGTTCCCAAATGCTTCACAACTTCTACCATCATTCCAGTCTCCAAAAAACTAATCTTACTGGACTAAGTGACTATAGGCCAGTAACCCTGACCTCTGTTGTCATGACGGTCTTTGAAACCACCTGAAGACCATTACAGACCTTCTGCTGGAAACTCTGCAGTTTGCATACAGAGCTGGCTGGTGTGTCAATGATGCGACCTCCCCAGCCCTACACTTAATGCTACAGCATCTTGACAGTCCTGGAACCTACAATAGAGTTTGTTTGTTCCTCTTTTATGTTCATTATTATATATTTATACTTTTTATTAGTGTCTGTGCGTGTTGAATGCAGTGCTTCATTATGAGCAAGGTTAATATACTTTGTACTCAGTTGTTTGCCTAAAATAGCTTTTAAATCAGTTTCCAGACTTCACACTTTCCAGAGCTAAAACTGCTATTTTTAGGACATTATATACATTTTTGCAGAAACTATAGGATATAATTTATTGTTTATGAAAGAAAGCTAACATTTATATTGGAATGTGTTGAATTAATTCTTGTCTTTTTTCTACAGGTTTTATTCTGGTTTAAGTGAAGAACGAAAACCGCAACGAAAGTCTGCATTTCAGTTTCTGCTGAATCTGACTATTGCAGCGGCAGACAGTGATACAGCTACAGGAGAGAGCTTCACCGAACAGCTGACGTCTGTGTGCAACTACTATACCTTCCCTTTTGATGAAGATGCTTATGATCCTGATGTGTGTGATTTTCTGCTGGATCTGTACTCATATGTGAAGAACTACGAGAGTCGAACAGGCAGGAGTGTTCTTCCAGTATTACAGGCAGTTTACCAGTCAGCTCCTATAATCTGGTACATAAACCTCTCAGAGAGAAAGAGCTCCCTCTTCCTGGAAGTGCTGAAACTCCAAACAGTGAAGAAACCAGTAGAGCTGAATGACTGGTCAGATGAAGAAAGTGAAGTGAGGACTTTCCTTCAGTGTCTGCCCTACATCTCAGAGCTGAGGTGAGTGTGAAGTTTTTGTAAGTACTACAGAGAAATGTACCATCAGGGCCACTTGCTCTACACAGCTAAACTACTGTATGACAGGTTAGATTGAATCAAACTGCATTGAAGCTGTACATTCACAAACAGCGATACCATTTTGTTTTCCAGTTGTCCAAGTTTTACATTCTTTTTTTCATACATTTTATTATTTTTAGAAATTACAGTTCTATTACAATGTATTATGAACAGCGAGCACATCTAAGCCCAAAAACATATACAGCATTCCCCCTCCAACGCCCACCCCCCAATTTTTTTTTTTTAAACTAAGACAAGGCCATCCTCATGGAAAATAAGTAAATACTGTACATACGTACATACATGCATACATGCATACATATGCATGCACGTACACATTCCCAAACCTTATAATTTACTAAGAGCTAGGAAGAATCCCTTTATTGCACTTTACATTCCGAGCATGCCAAGTACCACTTGATCCAAGTACTGAGTACTGAGTACTGACCTTTTAAGATAGTATTGATCATTTCAGGAGGTCTCCAAATTTTCATAAATAACAAATCATTGCCCTTGAGTACTGCAGTGAGTTGTTCATGAGGATCTACATATTTCCCTATACCACTGAGTTCAGAAGGGGGCATCTCTCTTATTCAAGTATTAAGGATACATTTCCTTACCAGGAGTAAGAGTTTGTCAAGCAACTTGTGATGTCAATCAATCAATCAATCAATCAAAATTTATTTATATAGCGCTTTTTACAACCAATGTTGTCTCAAAGTAGCTTCACAGAAAATAAGTTAGTTATAAAGGAACAAGAAAAGAGAAAGACACGGCCTTAATGTACAGATGTAAGAAAACCCGGGTCCAAGCCCCCCTTGAGCAAGCCAGAGGCAACAGTGGCGAGGAAAAACTCCCTTGAGTAAGGAAGAAACCTCGGGAGGAACCAGGCTCAAGAGCGGAACCCAACCTCCGCAGGNTTAGAATATCTATTAGATACAGTCTGATTAGTCCAGGACGGTAGTAATTGCGAAGATGGAGCAGACCCATAGACAGAGCTCATAATCAGAGCCAAAACGCTTGGTCATATAAATGTTGTTGTCCTGCCGGGTGATGAACTGAAGAGACAGGGCAGGAGACCCGCGGTGGCGCTGATGCTCAGGTGACTCAGCTGCTCTGGGGGTTCCCATGTGATCATTCCAGATAAGTGTCATTCCTGTGCTTAACAAAGAAGAGGAAGGGGAGAGAGAGAGAGAGAGATTAGGAGGAATGAGAGGTAGGCTATGCATGTTGTATGAATGGAGTGTGTGCAGTCCTGAGAGTCCTGGAGAGAAATCCTCTGCGCTGGTAGCCCCTCAGTGTTATCCATCAGCGTTGCTCAGCTCATAGAAAAAACAGATGAGAGGGAGAGAAAACAGTTTGGGTGTTTGGTCCATTTATGGAGAAATGTGAATTATAGTGGTACACAGATGTTATCAGCCAAATGCTTGTGCAAACAAGTAAGTTTTGAGTCTAGTTTTAAATGTAGAGAGTGTGTCTGATTCCCGAACAGATAAAGGGAGAGAATTCCACAGTTTAGGGGCTACACAAGAAAAGGCTCGACCACCTGCTGTGGTTCTTCTAATTCTAGGTACTGTCAGCAGGCCGCTATTTTGTGAGCGTAGCGCACGTGTGGGTTTGTATAACTGAAGCAGTTCACTAAGATACTGCGGCGCCAGACCATTTAAGGATTTATACCTTAAGAGTAGAGTCTTATACTCCACACGAAATTTAAGTGGTAGCCCGTGTAGTGACGACAGTATTGGGGATATATGGTCATATTTTTTTGTTCTAGTAAGGACTCTAGCAGCTGCATTCTGGACCAGCTGGCGCTTATGTAAAGCCTTATTGGAGCATCCGGCTAAAAGGGTGTTACAATAATCCAGCCTAGAAGTTATAAAGGCATGCACAAGCTTTTCCGCGTCTTTTAAGGATAGATATTTCGTAATTTAGCGATGTTGCGCAGATGGAAGAATGCTGTCCTAACTATGTTACAGACATGTACATCAAAAGATAAGCTAGTATCGAAGATAACACCTTTTTTAGGTGTTATCTTTTTTAGAGTTGAGCTTGGAATAATAGTGTGGCCATCTATATTCAAGACGAATTGGGAGAGTTCAGTTCTCTCTGCATTTGGTCCAAATAACAGGACCTCAGTCTTGCTTGGATTGAGCTGAAGGAAATTGGTAGCCATCCAGTATCTGATTTTATTAACACATTCTTCAAGTTTATTTAGGTTTAAAGCCTCATGTGGTTTGGCCGAAATATATAGTTGCGTGTCATCTGCATAGCAGTGAAAGCTGACGTTGAAACTACGGATTATGTTACCAAGAGGCTGCATGTAAAGAGAGAACAGAAGTGGCCCGAGCACTGACCCTTGAGGGACACCGTATCTTACTCGTGTACGATTAGAGTGCTTATTGTTGAGACTAATAAATTGATAGCGGAACCAGGATAAGGCCTGTCCTTTAATGCCAAACTAAATTTTCTAGCCTATCAAGGAGGATTGTGTGGTCAATGGTATCAAAAGCAGCACTGAGATCTAAAAGAACTAATATAGAGATTTGACCATTATCAAGTGACATGAGGAGATCATTTACTACTCTAGTTAATGCAGTTTCAGTACTGTGATAAGGTCTAAAGCCAGACTGAAACATCTCATGAAGAGAGTTTTCATGTAGGTGGGAGCAGAGCTGTTGTGAGACTCTTTCTAGGATTTTTGATATAAAACGGAGATTGGAAATTGGTCTATAGTTGGCGAGCTCATTAGGATCGAGCTCAGGCTTTTTAATTAGGGGTTTTACCACTGCGACTTTTAAGGATTTCGGTACGTGTCCGAGACTAAGGGATGAATTAATTATAGAAAGCAGAGGTTTGATCTGTTTGAGTAGTTTCGTCTGTATTGGGTCTAGGATGCAAGTAGAGGATTTGGAAGAGCTAATTAGCTTCATTAATTCATCCTGAGTGATGGGGCTAAGCGATAGCAGTTCACCTTTTGGGCCGACAGGGCACTCGTCATGCTGTGTCATTAGCAATCTTCAAACTGTTTAATGTTACTAGGTAGTTTCGATATAGTGCTAAATAGGACTTTAGGATTATTTTTGTTCTTCTCAATGAGTGATGAGAAGTAGGCAGCTTTAGCTGTGTTTAGGGCATGTTTATATTCTATGACGGTGTTTTTCCACTCAATTCGGAAGCAGTCTAATTTTGTTATACGCCATTTACGCTCCAGACTACGAGCTTTTTGTTTTAGTGTGCGAGTATGTTC
>CM067500.1:2268533-2293668 GCA_034552555.1 Semaprochilodus insignis
GTTAGCAGCAGCTAGCTCTAAACAGTGGATACAGTAATAACAGCTCTGAGGTAAATGTGAGGTAACTGGTCATGTGACTTTTCCATTCAGGTTTATTGTGATGGAAATCCCGCTCTTGACAAGGGTTAAAGCTGCACTGTCGTTTTTGCCAGCACATGTTTAAAACTTGATTCCACATGAGGGAAAACGACGTTTTCTGAGAAATGCTGTGCATACTGAAAAGCTGTCTCCATGCACGTTTGTGTTGCACGTTATGTCTTTGCTATGCTGCCCAGCAATCAGGCTACTTACACGTGCGGAGTAGATCCTCGTCTGTACTGGAGTTGCAAGGGTGCTTGTATTTGGTTTCGAACTGCTGCGGTAAAGTGAAGGACATGCATTCGGTCGACATTGTAGCATCTAAAAAAGGACAAGTGTGAGTGGGGGGGGGCAAGAACAGGAAGAGGAGACATTTTACTACTTATTTTGACTCATTATAATCCCAAACAGCAATAAAACATATATACATACAGTATATAACATACGGATAACTGTACTGTACTATACTGATACTGTATTCTGTTAGGACACTTGCTCATACAGGTCCCCCTGTGCTGTAGTAACAGTCTCTACATCTCCGGGAAGGCTTTACATTAGATGCTGGAACATTGCTGTGAGGATTTAACTGCATTCAGCCACAGTGAGGTCAGGTATTGCTGGTGAATGATTAGTTCTGGTTCACGAACACCACTCTAACTCTTTCCAAAAGTACTGAATGGAGCTCCATCCATAGCCCGACAATATGGGGGACCCTCCTAGCTAACAGTTAGCACTGGGCGTGAGGACCTTAGTCATCATGTGATATGTGGCTTCTCCAGAGCTCTCTATTAAAGCTCTGTCCTGCTGTGTATGTGCCATTTTTAAAATAATCATTTCACAATAAAGCTTAAACTGCTTTTCTACTCCTCTCCTTACCGGGTACCAGAATGCAGCGCCACCACAACCCCAGGGTGCCGTTCAGGCGGATCAGAGCTTGACTGTAGTCCTTCTCATTTACTTCATCACCTGTAAAAGTACTGCTCAGCTTCTTCAGGTCTGTGGAATTCATGAAATCGTTGCTGGCTGGCGGGCTCCGGTACTGGTACCAGTGATGAGTGCCCACCGCCACGGAAAGATACACGCTAGCTAACAGGCTCAGAACGGAGCCGATAACCAGCGCCGTGGCGTAACGGTTGTCAACCATTTTTGTTGGCGAAAGTAATCCTCTGTAAGTTCTGCGTACGGCGATGTAGGCTGTAGGCTTCCCTAGAGCCTATATTGTGAAGGCCTTTGGAACGGAATTCTGAAGAAATCGAGAGCTTTCATTTCTTCACTTGTTTGGGTGTGAATGAATCAAGGGTGGAGTCTTCATCGTTAAAACCTGTTCTGTCCATGAGGGCAAGATCATTGATTCAGTTTCGGAACCTGGATGATCCTGACAGTTTGGGAGAGGACATCAGGGCCTTCTGATTTTGCTCCTGAACTGAAACGTAGAGAGAGAAGCAGAGCAATTCAGTTAGTATGAGTCTGCAGCTGTATGGAAAAATCAAGTTCCGTCTGCAAGGTGTCTGCACTGTCAAGTGTTCTCTCAGGCTACGTTGGCAAATGAGCGCGAGAGAACGTCATTTGCATGAACAAATACCAACTAAGGGCCCATATTCTCCTTTTTTTGCATTTCATTAAATCTGCCAGGCATTCCACAGTGCATACACTACCAGTCAAAAGTTTAGACACGGCTTCTCATAGAAGGTTCTCCTTATTATTAGCTTAATGCTTTACTTTAGAATAAAAGTGAAGACACCGAACTATAAAATTGCACCCATGGAATTATGCAGTCCACCTTAAAAACCTCCGAAATGGAACTTTACAGAAGGATAAAACAGCTATCTGAACTTGTAATGGAGGCTGATATAACACAACTTTGGACAAACTTTGGTGCAATTCTATTGGCCTATCCATCATGAATATTTACTAAACTGAAAGGGGAACTAGAACTTTTAAACTGTGCAACAGAATATATACTACGGGTGGCGATATGACACAAATATAATACTGTGGTAGATCAGGATATGTACTGTTTCAGACTCTCATCAGTCGGAACTGTAGCCTGTAGAGTCTTTAAGATCACCAACAACATCCATTTAGTTGGGTGTGTCTAAACTTGTGACTCGTAGTGTACCTGTCCATATATAAAGATTAAAAAAACACTGCAAAGATTCTGTCTATTTTATTCTTTCATTTTCATTAATGTCAAAAGACTCCAACAGATATACTGTATCCACGCCTTCTGATTGATTTCTGATAGTCTGGACAGCAAAAAAAAAAAACCCACATGAATCTGAATGGAGGTGGTTCATAATGCAACTCTAATCGGATATTTACAGATGCGCATCAGGCTGTTCAGACTGCAGGCAGATCGGTTTAGTCTCTGAGATCAGATGTGTCGAGACGACTGTCCACACTGTTATATGCCAGCAATCAGAACAGACTTGAGTGTCCCGACATCACCAGCCTATGTGCACGGGCTGCTGAGGTTACAACACAGGCGTCAGCAATTCCGTGGCAAATCCCAGCACTTCCATAACTCTGGATTTGACATCATCATTGTTGTTGTTGTTGTTGTTGTTGTTGTTATTTGTCGTGCTGCAAGTGACGCAAAATCCGATTTGGGTGACCAAAGCTTCCAGACGGAGACTCATCTGTAAAAATCTGATGCTGTGGATCTTACTTCTCCAAACTGTGTCTCAAACACCAGGCAGCAATTAGCGATCATAACTTTCTGTTATGGCGACTTCAGAAGCATTAACTTCCTCAGAGGTCTGGTTCCCATCACCTCTGTATGACTCTGTTTACATCTCAGCCATTTATTATGAGGAATTTCAGAAATCTCGGTGGAGTTCCCCTTTCGAGCAAGCACTGGCAACCCAGCCGCAGGGAAAACAGGTGCGCTGCTATTACACAACTAACGGTACGAGCAACATCTGGTTCAAACCGCATAAGAAGACCTAAAGTCGCTCATTCATAGTAGATAAGGGTCAAAAATCACCTCTACCACCCATAGTGACCCCAGTTAAGTCCGAACACGATATAATATCGAGTGTAAATACGTGTTAAAGACTCTGTAAGCTGCTAGCCGCACGGCTCCGTATGTAGCTAATAGCTGTGAACGCAAATTTCCCCCCTGCGGCTAGGCTAACGGCTCTGAACAGTCTGCTCATTTTCACCCGAATACCTCAGCGCCTGTAAGTCTAAATAAATCAATATTACTGATAAATGATACAATAAGGACGGAAACGTCTTTACTACCCGGCAGAAACTGCATTCGTGGTCAGTAAGCAGCCTCCCAGAAAACGAAAGACCTATTGTTAGCCAGCGCCGCTAGATGAAACGCCATCACACATACACCACAACCATTTGGGCTTCTACAGCAGTTTGCTTGCCCTCAGCAGACTCTGGACGGTACACATGTATATACTCTGACCTTTAACCCCCCTCTCAGCTGTTCGAATACGCTCGTTGGTTTATAGGTGAGCCACAGAGGTTTGTTAACGCTGGCTAAATTTAGCCGAACTCACCATTTCAGCCTCCCAGTCCGGTGCGCGTCCTGTTTCCGGTTGAGATGGGCGCGTCCGTACTCACTGCGTACGCAATCAACCCGCACCAAGCTGAGCTTACAGGTCCAGCCAGCTTCACAGTGAAGTGGTGGATCGACCTGTTGTAGATCCAGATTTATCCGAGGCTGAGATCTGAAGCAGATTCTAAAGCAGATTCTGTCGTAGGGTCTCATAAACCACACCTGAAATCGGAGGTAAAGGGGAACTCCACCGAAATCTGCAGAAATCCTAATGGAGAATTAAATAGGTGTGTCAGAGAAGTCATTCAGAGTGAATGGGGTGTTCAGTTCAATGTTCAGAGTAACCTACAGTATTCTTCACAACGGTGGTGATGGGAACCAAACCCCCACCTTTAAATGCCCCCTCACAGGAACTGGTTAAGAATGTAGTGTCTGATGTCTAACACTGTGTTTTATGATGTTAATTATAATGTGTTTGAATATATTTACTTTAATGAATTAATGGCGGAAGGGTACATGCATGGTGTTGTGAGGCAAAATAGTCCCCAAGGAAAGCTGACCACTCTCTTACCATCATCAACAACCCAGAAGGCGTGTGTAGTAGCTTTCCTGGTGGTTTCGGATAGTAAATAAAATGACTGTATATAAATGTGTTTTATATATACATATATATGTATCCTATCACCAAGTTCTGAATGACCTTGTTTACAACTTACTCATTGTATTATACAGAAATTTGCACATTTGGTGGAATTCCCCTTTAAGCTTATTTAAAGCAAATATCAGTGAATATGAGTCCACCCACAACCAGGCAAGCACTGAACAAGAACAGTCTGTTTAGAATGATAGCATGGAGAAAGCTGCCTCTCTCCGGCAAGAACTTTTTTGTTTGTTTAAGGTTCTGTAAACGGATGAGCCAGATGACTCATCCAGAATAACGTGATGCTGATGGATAAGGCTTAAATGAGAGATGTTTTGTTCGGCATAGCTGAACACGATGCAGTCCAGCTTCCAAACTCATTCCTGTTATCCGTGTGTCATTATCGATCGTCAAGGTATTAAAGGAGCAATGTGTAAGTTGACGCAACCTCTCAAATTACTATTCCAAACAAATAGGGGGCGACATATCACATCCACCTTTGCCAATTCAGCATCAAACTTCATCCCTTTTGCTCTCCAGGAACATGTGCACTGGTGGAAAGCAGCACCAGTGTTAACTCTTGTGCTTATCAGAGCTTCAGCCATCATTGCATGTACCGTTCCTTTCATTGTGATTGGTGAGGTCAGAATACGGCATTGGAGCAGCACTACTTCTTCATCTGCTTACTTTGAACTGAATTAACTCGACACTGCAGCGACTTGCTATAGTAACTCTTATTTCTTCTCACTCTTTCCACAATCAAGTTGACTTTGGAATTTTTCTGAAGTGAAAATCTTACATATTGCTCCTTTAAAATCCTGAAATATTGTTACGCATTAGCGCAAATAAAGACAAACCTCGAGTAAAAATTGAGCTTTTTATTAATCATTGAATTAATTTTACAGCATGAGCACAGACTCGATTTCAGTGCATCAGGACAGAAACGGCACAGCGTATTATTGCACATGATGCTCCAGCAGAAAAGTGCAAAGTCTCAAGCCTTCATAAAGGACACCTGATTTAACTAATCTTCTGTGGGCATGCAACAGCGTGTCAGTCAATCAACCCTGATTCATATGAACGTAAGTGGAATCGTTATAACTGCTAGGAGCTCCCTTTATGTAAACCAGCGTCACCTGCAACCTCAGTCACATAATATGAATCTCTATGAGGTAGCATCACATGTGATTTCAATGTAAAGACGACAGAAATTAAAGAAAAGAATAAAAGTCCCCAGAAGTGCCGTCATTGTGCTTTCCTGCTCAATCATAGCCCAACAGCACCTGTTGATGTGTAAACCCACTAAGACACATAGTGCACTACGTGAGCGTCATGCAGTGCACTACACAAGCAGGCTAAACCACTGACCGTTACCCACATACGGCTCAGCTGGAGGAATGAAAACAGATCAGATTCTTGGATTCAAAATGTTACTCGGACCCAGATTCAGATTCATAAGAGATCCTCTGTGTTGCCTGGTTCCCTAATGAACGGCTTGGTGTATCTGATGCTGGTGTTGATGATAGGGGTGCTGGTGAACTCGACTACACAGGGACCTGGGGTGCATGGTGATTCCTCCAGCTCCAAAACGGTGATGTTGTTTGGAGCGCTGGTGCTGAGGAAGCACGCCGGCACGAAGAGGGTGATCTGGGGCCCGAGGGATGGCCAGTATCGGCCCAGGTTAAATCCGTTAATCCATACCTGGCCCTGTTTGGGTGGAGTGGGGGAACAAACAAACAATTAGAAATGCTGTTAGCTTAGTGCTAACATACTATTAGAATTCCATAGAAGTGCTAGCAGAAATTAGCATTACTGTACAGAAGCCTTCTTTCGCTCGTTTCATTGACTGGGGTTTGACGTCTAAGGCCCGAACTGAAGACCTAGCTCTAATAGTCACTCTGTGCCACTGAAATGTGCACTATATAAGCCATAACTGGAACCATTTCAGTGCATGTCCCACCTTCTTCCAGTTAGGAAACTGGATGTAGGTGTCCTGGGGGAGATCAGGGATGCCATCAGGAATGATGAAGGAGCCCGCGTAGAAGGCTGGTGGGGAGAGGGTGGTGGGGGGTGCAGTGTCAGGGGTCTGAACAGAGCGCTCATCCCACAGGAGACGTTTCTTGACTGCCTCATCTATATTCAGACTGTACATGGTCCAGTTAGAGAGCGTGTCGCCAGCGAGAGTCAGGTTAGTGACCAGGCCCTTCAGAGAGACAGAGAGGGAGAATAAGGTGTAAGAAACAGAAAGAGAGAAGTGACTTGTCATTATCTACACGTCGTTTTGCCACAACACCAACTACAAGGTCTACCACTTGACGTATCCCTCCACTGTTGCTCCTGCTAACCTTGAAGTCGTTGATGTTTCTGCCAAAGTTGACCCTGCCCAAGTTCTCCACCAGGATGTCCAGTCGGCTGCCGGCTTTCCCTGTTACATTGATGCTGATGGCCTTGTCCCTCTGGAGTATTCCAACAGCAACCTGGACCACAGGAGACAATCATATACAACCCTGAGCAGCAATATGATAAAGGTAAGGATTTTGTATTCCATCATTCCAGATTAGAATTCTATAGCATACCAACCCCACCTTGCCTTAGGTGTATACTGTATCTATATACACAGTCGAGTCACATTATTATGACCACCATCTAATATCCAGAGTAACCCCCATGTGCAGCATGGACAGCAGCTAGACGGGCTGGGAGTGACTCAGTGAGGTCCTCCTGGCAGGTATCTGGAGCAATGCTGACTGTAGTGCATCCCACAGCTGTTGGAGGGGGCATGGAGGAGGTCAAGGTGGTCCCACAGATGCTCATTTGGGTTCAGGTCTGGGGAATTAGGGTAGTCTGGGGCCAGGGTAGTACTTGGAAGTCTCGGACATGCTCTTCCAACCAGTGTCGGACAGTTAGCATGTATCACCCCTTCTACCCATCACAGCAATGAGGGATATGTGTGCAGACAGCTTATACCACACCTTATATATCCACCAAGCCAGCTCACGACACGAGACTTCCTTCATGAGCTGCGCGCTGCTGCCGTCTCAAGTAGGAAGTGGTCATAATGATGTAGCTCGACTGTTGTATATATTACTAAACAGTTTACCGTATCACAGGGGCTTCCCAGGCCAGACAGTGAGGGTACTGGTGGAGTCATTTGAATACTCCCAGTTGGTTAGGATGAATGCTCTTTCACTGCTGTTCACTCACCCCATCGATGGTCACATAGGCACGGTCACGCACTCCGTTTAGAGGCGAAGACAGAGGAGTGGGCTTGGGGCAGTCTACCGGAAGTGTGGTCTGATATAGCACATAGCCGAACGCCTAAAGAGCAAAGCATCTGTTTGTAAATAATATAATGTTTGAAAAGAAACAAACAAACAAATACATTTGAATAATTAGGGGAAGCCAAGAAAAGCTAATTTGATACCTTGCCAACGAATGGCTTACCTGATCGAGCTCTTCAAAGGTGACCGGGTAAACGGTTTTGACGGGTCCCGAGGGAGACAGGATGTCCAGGGTTTCCAACACTGTGTGCAACTGCAAGAACACAAGCAAACGCCGGTCATAAAGCGCAGGGCACTTTCGGAATTCACATTCCAAATGATTTGGCGGCCACCTCCTTATGCACGCGGTTCTTCAAGTGTTCCTTCTACAGCATCTAGAATTGTGGACGTTCAAAGAACCATCTGAATGCACACAGTGAGGGTAAACACTTACTCAGACATGTAGTTAATACACGTCCAGGATCGTGATGAAATGAACACCACCTGGGTTGAACAAGAACATGGGTTTCGCTGAAGCGGTGTGGATCAGGCTTTGAGGTACGGTTCCTCTCCCTTGGCGGGTGTGTCGGAGGTGCTACCCGCTCTGCAGTGACGTGTCTATAAACCCCGCTGTATTGAAAAGGCAGTGCATACAATAGATTCTAACAGAGTCCTTTACAAATGCGGCCGCTGCAGCCCGGTGTGTGCAACAAGCGGAAACATTAGAAGACGTGTTTGTCATAACACACCACCATTTCTGTTCAAATACAAATGCTGCTACGTTTTGACCCGATTGAACGCAGCCCTGCTATCATTATAAGAAGGTGTGCCGTTGTTTGGGAAGATTCCATCCAACAAGTAGCTATCCCCCGGTGAAGGAGCTTCCTGATGTTCAGGATCAGGAACACTCAATTGGGAAAAGCTAGAGAGTAGCGATGTGTCTCTTGCAAACGAGTCAACTCTTCTAGGTGAACGCTAGGAGCCGACTTTCACTGACAAGCCAATTTATCTTTTCTAAATTAAGACAAACGAGTAGATCAATACCAATCGCAGGCCCCCTGGATTTCCATTGAAATCATTCTGGGTCCGCCCCCTTATTATCCCCAACACCTGCTGCTTTTTGTGTGTTTGTCTGATTTTAATGCTGGTATTCATGTATTTATTAGCCTCAGACTAGTTCTCCTGATTTATCTGCCTTGGTTTGATGGCTGGCTAATGGATTTGCCTACAGGTAAATTTAGTTCTGTAAAAGTCAAAATGAAGTAGTTTGGCATGATGTTTTTCATGTTTGGATATGTAAAGATTAACAACCATGGTGCAATATAAAATGTAGGTGCTCGACTCACTGAAGACGTCTATTTGAAAGTTCTTACTTCCTCAAATGTCAGGTGGCACAGCCAACAACAAGGGACTTTTGAGCTTACACTGCAGCAGCCTGCCTATCTTGCGACGGCTGCATTTCGAAATCCATCCAGTGATCATTCTTAATGTTTCGGTTCTAATTTTTAGGCAATCAACATGATGCACTTTTATTAACTAGTACAATCATTTGATGGTATACTAAATACTTTGATCAAAACTGAATGGCAGATAATATTGTTGAACTGGCTAATTTGGGCAACTGAAATCTTTTAAGATTGGTACATAATGAAGATGATGATAAATAACATTTGGGAGCAGAAAGAGCCAGAACTGTGTTGTAAAACATGGTTCAATGAAACTAAGTAGAATGAAACTATGATCCCAAGTGAAGTTCGAGGGTGGCAGCATTGTGATATGGGGCAGCTTCTCTGCTAACAGCACTGGGGCATTACACGTCCGTGTAGGAAACCATGTAGGAACTGCATCTTTGAAGAACTGTGAAGAATAGTTCCACATAGTTGTCACTGGACAAAAATGAGTCACCTTGTGTGTTTAAGGTGGTAGATGGCGCTGCACGAGGCTGATGGGGTTATAAATACCTGCGGGGTGTGAGTGACAGGATCCATAGATTGGGATGAGATGGTACAGTGCAGTGAATGTCTTGTTCCATGTGTGGAAAATGGCTCCAAAGCAGATGTTAATGATTGGCTAAAAGGAGTGACTGCATTTGGGCGTGCCAAACACCATAGTGTGAAGGAAGTATGGGAGTGTACGGTCATACGGGTCTACCAGCAGTGGCACAAATCCCAGTCTACAGGGAATTCTCCAGCGAATTGTGCCAGGGAAGGCATCCACCAAATCTGGCCAAACTGTGCAATTCTTTGACGCAAGAGTGTCTGAACAGTGATGTGGCCTACATCCAGAAACTTGTCCAGTCCATGCCAAATCCAATCCCAATCCGAGGTGTTATTGGTGCTTGTGGAGGGATTACACGCTATTAGGTACATCACAGGTCAAAGGGGGTCAGAAGGGGTTCCACTATTTTTACGGAACCTTTTTTGATATCATATAAAACACTTTTCTGCTGAGACATTTAGTGAGACACGATAACGATAGAGAAATCATCTACAGTGGCAGACGAGGTTCTCAAATGCTTGGGTGTCCACTGAAAGCCGATGCTCACCTTCTTCATTGTCACTTGTCCGTATGCAAACTTAGGTGTAGATGGGGGCACCACTCCCTCAGGAACTGTCTTGTACTATTTACAAGCAACAAAAACCAGAAACACATATTTAAAATGACCATCCGCTTCAGTCGCCATTTAGTTCCAGTTATTAAAGCTGTTTATATGTGTATTCATACAGGGTGTAGAACCTGTGCGTAAATCTGTACCTTTTTAATGACATCACGAATGGCAAAATACTTCTTAGTGAGATCTCCAGCCTCGGTTAAGGGGGCGTCGTAGTCGTAACTGGTAGGCTGTGCGGCGTAGGGCGTGTTGGCACCTAAAAGTTCCGATAAGCATCAGTTAGTCGGGATATAATGGCTCACTTTTATTAGTCAGCTTGTAGTGTGTCCAGGTACACTGTGTGGCCTCACCATTCCAATATTCGAAATTGGTCCCTCCGATGAACATGTACCTTGAGAAGGGGAACAAGAAACATGTATGAATTCCGTTTACTGACGACTCTGATGCTACACAGAACCATGATGCTGTTCACTCACATGTTGACGTTGGCACCCATGTCTAGCATCTCGGTGAGGGACTTGACCACAACTTCTGTGGGGGTTACAGAATGAGGCGCGCCCCAATGGTCCAGCCACCCGGTGTAGAACTCCGAATTCACCTGAAAGTTATCGGGAATATTTAAACTAGTCCTAGGTTTTTATCTTGCATCAGTTGTATGGAGCTAAATGAATGGAGTAGCTTGAACAAACATGCTAACGCTAGTCGGCATGAACCATCTGCATAATGCTTTCATTAACTGTTAGCAAGTTTAGCTTTTCCGATCAAACTATTCCATTAAGATTCTTACCAAGGGACCGTAAGGTTCTGCATGTCTCTGGGCTTCAAAAGCAGCGGTCACATTTGCACCTGTTCAAAACAAACCAAAAGCGCTCCAATTAGATGTTTCATTAAACAGCAAACTCCATAACTATATATGACTTTAGCGTTAGTCAGGTATGACTCTGAGCCAAAACTATGTGAATCATTTATGTCCACAGGGAACTGTGATCATGAATCATAGTGAAGGAGTAGTTTATGTATATTTTTGGCATATGTATATTCACACCCTGTTCTCTCCTTCACAGCACAATTTTTTTTTCCTAGTAGCTGGTGGCCAGGAGCACATCAGACTGCATACAGCATTTAATGGTGATATGGAAGAAAAACTATTGTATTACCCTGTAGTAAATATGTGGTAGGATAAAAAGGAAGCATTTTCATTCATATCTGACCATTGTACTAATAGTCCCAGTAAGCTGTACACTATATATATATATATATATGACTTTTAATGTAAGTCAATGGAAGCAATTTTGGGACTCTTCTGTTGGTCCAAAACTCATGAAATTTTCACCCAATGTAAACAGTAGCTGCTGTATTCAAATGATGCATAAAAGTAAAAATCAGCAAAAATGGAGATACACGTTTTTCATTGGATGATATAAAATACGTGTATGTTTATAAATATATATATTTCCAATAGGACGCTAATATCCTAGAGGTTTTAAACCACTTGTAGGAAGTTATAACAACACATTTATGATGATTTGATGAACAGAGCTATAACTGAGAATACATCATATTTAAGAAGTAGTGGCCCAATCTCACTGATATAAATACTATTCATATTCAAACTATTCATAGTAATTTAGTAACAGGAATTGACTGTAAACAGATAATTACAGTTTATTATTTAATACATTTCACTACATTTTTTAACTTCACATCTTTCCCTAAGTATTAAAAATGAATAGACCATCTGTTTGTTTCTGTAACAGTTCATCACTACTGGCACGCAACAACACGACAAGTGATTCCAATCTTTTGAATGCATATTTAACATGACACTGATACCCACTACAACCAAGAACCTGACATTACGTTACATAGAATTTTGGGGTTGTCAGAGTGGACAGTTCTAAAGTACCAAAACTTCACTTGGAGCTGACTTGGTCAGCAACCCAGATCTGAATGGATTCCATTAAAAAGGTAATAAAAATTGAGGGTGTTGAAAAAATTTGATGGTCCGAGTCCACTCTTCCAATTTTAAATGGTCTATCTAGCAGCATCAGTTGCTTATAGCACCCCCATGTGTACAATTAAAAAACTGTCCTTAACTTGAATGACAAACTGCCTGTTCTAGTAGGAGCTGTTGGTCACATGGGATAAAATTAAATGAACCAATAAAATTGGTTGTTAATTTGTCAGATATTATTAAACAGTTAATAGTTTACATCGCTAGTCATTAAAAAACCTCACAAATGTCAGTCAGAAACTGTGAGAGAGGCCGTTTTTACTTTACAACTATCCTAAAAAGAGGAACCGTTAGCACTTTACATTAACTGTTGACTAACTAACATGAATTTATACATTAGTTAACGTGAAGTACATACGTTAACAATGGTTGCAATGCTTAATTAATGTGGGGCACACCTATAACAACGACTTGTTTACATGTTAGTTAGTCGACACTTAATGTGAAGTGCTACCAAAGAACCGTTTTCCACCACAATGGAAAGTGTCCAACAATCCAGCAGCTGATCACATCAAGGACGGCAATCATGTCGCCCTACTCACCTGGGCCGAAGTCTACAGTAGCGTACAAGCCCTGCATGGATCCACACTTCAGGTAGCCCAGGCTCCCTCCATCTGTGGTGAACAGCACCACCTCCTCGCCCAGGTGGGAACGGAAGAGCTGGACAAGGTGCCGATAGTAATCAAAGTCACAGGTATAGTAGCTCCCGTACTCGTTTTCCACCTGTTGATCAAGTGTTAGGAAACACAAACACATCATCTGAGAAAGGATAAATAGCACGACTGGAAAAGCAGACTGTAGCTCTTCTGCTGACGCCCAGTTTGCCACCCATTTATCTCTTGGCTTGATATTTCAGGATGGTGGTCCACTCACAACGCCAAAAACACTACTAAGTCAGGCCCTCTTCATATACCAGGACCACTCAAACTACCATGTCAGTGTCAGTGATGTTCTGTGAATGACCCACCATTAAACAATCTCTGTACAACAGCGGTCCGCTGGCTAGAAACTGGCCCCTGGTGAATGGTATAGAGGGTCCTGACCAATTGAGCACCGGATGGGTTATGGTCTGTAATTGTACATCTGTCTATATAGTGGACCTCATAAAGTGGTCAGTGCATTTATGTACAGTAAAGTGGACAGTAAGACTGCAGAAATGACCCACCTGGACTGTAATGATGGGACCTCCGTTCTGGTAGAGGTAAGGCTTCATCATGGGCAACAGCTTTCCCATCCATTTGTCCACTGCTGCGAGGTAGTCTAAACCAAAAACAGAAGTTCTAAAGTGCTACAGGTCATACAGAATCAAGTTCAGAGCAGCTCGTTATAAAACGGCATAAAGCAGCATCAGGTTTAATTAGTAACTCAGATGGTCCTACCTGGATCAGATGAGCGGAGGACAATGTCCTTGTTCTTCAGCAACCAGTAGGGTAAGCCACCCTAGAGTAATCATCAAGAAGGTACCATAAACCAGAATCAGTCAAATCTAGTGGTAGATCTTCATCGCAGCTGAACCAAAGCGAGTCCCCAAAATACTGATCAGCAGGATCGGTTTTCCAGACATCAAGTTCATGAAGAAGTGTTTATGAGTCATTCTCACGGGACAAGAAAACTGAGATTTATAACTCAAGTGCATAATTAAGTGCGCTATCGATAATCTATGATTTATGCCTTGTTAGATAACCAATAAAAGTTGCACAAAGCTTTGGCTTCCGCCAGCACTTCTTATCCTAACCATCTACCTATCTAGCTGTCTTTATTGGATGCAACGTGCCATTAGCATCATTATTAGCCAGGGAGTTAGCAGCCAACCATCAAAACTGCTAGGCAGAACTATTATCCACACATTAGCAAATTAAGGTACATCCTACTTAGCTGGAAGTAGAGTGATGGAACTAGAGATGTACCGATCCAGCTCTTCCAGTTGCGATATCAGCACCGATACATAAACTTTGCATATCTGTCGATATCGATCCGTTGCCGTTTTTGAATAAACCGTATACTCCACCATGTTGGAGCAACGTAAGGCACCAGCATTGACAAACAATACTTTACTAAGCTTACTCATACAGCTTACTCTCTGGCTCGCTCCATGTTGTTGTTCCTGTTCATAAGTCAAGTCTACTGTAAGGTCTCGGGTTCCTGCAGATCCACGTCCGGGTAATCGGGGGAGACAAAGGGCAACCAATGAGCAATCAAGCAGCAAACGCTAACACCTGCAGTTCACGCTACTTAAGCCTGAGAGCGCCGGCCCTTGGTTGCTCAGTCTTGAGTTCACGCAGGCTGCCTCTCTCCCTCTTCAGAGCGCACTCGGTCTGTGATCACAGCGACCATGGTTCGAACCTCGCTGAGGTGCGACAGTTCATCTACAGGCACCCTGCAAACATGCTATTGACGGCATAGCACACATCGGGGATCGGCTCCAAGGTTCAGCCAAATTATCCAATACCTGATCCAGCTAACTTAATTAACATCGAAACTGACATCCAATCCTAATGTCGGATCGGTGCATCCCTCGATGGAACACCAAAGAATACCTTTAGGATGAACTGGAGTAATGAGAATGACTGTACGCAATCAAATCCTCATAGCAATGTTCCAGTATCTAGTGTAAAGCCTCCCTGGAAGACGGATCCTGGAATGCACTCAACTTTCCACGTCTTCCCATGAGCAGTATATCAGCAGACATACTCCCCCTCATCAACCCCTTAGTGTCTACCCTCTCTTACCATGTCCCACTCGGCACAGATATACGGGCCCGGTCGGAGGATGACCAGCAGGCCGAGGTCCTTGCACAGCTGAAGGAAGTGCTCCAGGTCCCGATCTCCTGAAAAGTCGTAGTGGCCTGGGACGGGCTCATGGAAGTTCCATGGGATGTACCTGTTGGTAAAACCATGAGACGTGAAGCTGAAGAAAACTTTATCCCATTTGATGGTTCCCAAACCTGGAGTAGGCCTAGTACTCCTGTTCTGCATACATGGTGCAGTTGATTTTCCCATCTCGATCACATGTGATCCAACATCTCAGCTAATTTATAAGCCCTTCTTGACGGGCGGGACTGCATAAGTTATCATAGTGAGTGGTCTGCCTACGTTTGGATGGCATTGAGTCCTGCCATGTACATCTTCAGTAGCCGGTCCTTCCAGTAGACCCTGGGAATCCTGTTGTAATGGATACTGCCAGAGATGTAGCGGAAATGCTTGCCATCTTTACGGAAGCAGTTGTGTTTGTAATCCACCGAGAAATTCTGAGCAGTCGTGAAATGCTAATGGGAAAGAAAAAAAAAATTATTACATTTATCAGTGCACAACGTCTCCCCCTGTCCCATAAGCTTCCTCGGATATGTTATACGTGAAGCATCCCTGCATTGCCGCAATGTGAATGGACAACTCAATACGTTCGGAAGAGAACAGCAAGGTCCGAAACATGCTGATCGCAGGAGTGGGAACAAGGGCGACAGGACCAATCACGTGTGATTGGTATAGTGTAGTGGTTAACACCTCTGCCTGCCACGCTGTAGCCTGGATTTCAGTTCTCCACCTGGACAAGCCCCTAATGAGATACCAAAAATCCTTGAGCAAGACTCCAAATGCTCCTAATGCTCCCTTTGCTACCTACGACTTACCATAAAACATGTTCAAATGGTTAGTCATTCTGGACAGAAGCGTCGATCAAATACACAATTCAGCTAACAGATGCTCACGTCGGCCAGTCACCCTCTCTTGGACTCCTGACCATGGGTGGCTGCGGAATCACAGGGGATCAGACTCCCGATATCCCGACAACAGGGCTAAACCCAGAGCAATAAAATATAAAGAACAATGTAGGACTGTGGCTCTGGAAGTACTCCTGCCATGCCGTGTCTCGAACATAAATTAAAGGCAGCGGAAATCAGAATGCATTTTTCTTCCTTAATGAGATCCATTTCCGAGTGAAACTGGTTACTCAGTTGGGAAATAATTGTGGGCATGATTTGATTTCCTCAGGATTTGATCGGATGGTGAAATGTGGGCATTCGGGAACGAACACAGAATCAGACTCGGATGGTCAGCAGAAAAGCTCAAGGTGAAGCTAACGTTTGAGCAGCACTGTTTATGTGTGTGTGTGTGTGTCTGTGCATGTGGCTCCATCAGCTGACCCCCTCACAGCCTCTCAGCATGGTAGAAAACAGTGCTGCCAGGTGTACGGTAAGTATTCCTGGCACTTGGTGCATCGCAATTCCTCCTGATTTGACTGGAGGGTGAAGTACAGGCATTCTGAAAGGAACACAAAATTAGATCCTGATGGTCAGCAGACTCTGTCTGTTTGGAAGAACAGGCTTTCTTTTACAGTACTTTGATTTTACTAATGTATATGTTTAAACGACGTAGACGTGGCAAAACTCGGTTAACTTTACAGCGAAAGCAAGAGAAAAAGACTTCAGGAGAGAAGAGAGAAGAAGTAAGTGATGGAGTGTGTTTGTGTGTGTGTGTGTGTGTGTGTGTGTGTGTGTGTGTGTGTGTGTGTATGTGCACGTGGCTCCATCAGCTGATCCCCTCACAGCCTCTCAGCATGGCAGAAAACAGTGCACATACTGCCAGGTATATGAACTGCCTCACGTGGACAAGATAAGAGGAACACAGGTGGACGTCTGCAGATGTACATGCACGGGAGCCGTAAGCGGTGCTGATGATTGCTCAGGCTGGTGGAGGGAGAGCATATCACTCGTTAGTAGTTTCCCTGCTGATGGCTTACTGTGATATATGCCAACGTCAGATGGCATTAGGGGGTGGGCAGCAATCACTACACTTCAATCAAAGACTCTGAGCGATAGGATCCAACGGCTGTGACCAAGAACATGAACTAACAAGATAACACAAGGTCAATTTCAGGTCAGCTTGCATCCAGTGTATTGTTCTTATCATATCCATACTGTATTACTTTACAACCCCTTCACATGTGACAGCTCACAAGACAGCTCACAAGACATCTCACCCTGGAGGGTTCTGGCCCAACACACCTGGCTCACATTGTCGGAAGCCCCTAAAAGGCCTTGGTTACCTGGATCAGGTAACCAAGAACCTGGTGTTCTATTGGGTATGGGGCTAAACTCTAAAGGGTGGTAGACCTCCAGGACCAGGACTGAGCACCCCTGGGTTAGTGGACCTTCTGCTGATCTTCTAGGGTGCCAGAACACTTCAAACCATATCTCAAGCCATGTTTCTCTTCAACGCAGAACATCTACTGAGGAAGATGAAGGATTTGAAGAGCTAGCTAGAACGTTGTTTGGCATTGGCCCCTCAATACTGACAACTTGAGATCATCTGGATACATAAGGTTTTGGTTCATTCACAGCTGGCTTGAGAACTTGAGGCCAATTCTGAATAAGGGGAAGTTCTGAAGCACTGAAGCATAACCCGCCCCCCAAAAAACAAACGAACAAATGACTAAATAAAGCGATGGAATACAGCAGTAAATACTTACTGAAAGTGGAAGGAGTGCCAGTAGGAGGAGAGCTCCAGCAGCTCTTGAGAAGTCCATGGTATCTGAATGGACTGCCGAGCGAAACACCACTGAGGCGGGTAGGAAAACTCGGAACTCCGTCACGTGATGTTTCTCCGGCGCGCAAGGGGGCGATCACGCGACTCGTCTTCAGCTTCTTCCGCGTGGAGTTCGATTCGCTTTACTGAACCGAGAGATTTAAACCTAACCGATTCAACGACACGACTCGTTGATTCAGAATCAAAGTCCGGTTGGATCAAGTCATGTTTGCTCTCGTAAAGAATGAGAGAAATGATAATGTCTTAAAAAAGATAAAACTTATTATAAAACTATAATAAACTATTATAGTTCACTGTAATGACAAATTCGCTATGGTGACAAATTCGCAGTAAAGAACAATTCAGTTCAGATTAAATTCAGCGTAAATAATAATTGAATTCAGACTAAATTTGCTGTAAAAAAATAATTCAATTCAAAATAAAAATGTAAATACTATATGCAATCTTTAGCTCATTATTTATACTTTAAACTCTATATTAATATGAGATATTTTAATCTCATATTTTTGAGACCAAAAGCCCCAAAATTATTTGGAAAAAAAACCTGACGAGGTGCTCACTCCGATTCAGTTGAACCTCTGAATCGGCTCAAATGATTCATTAAAGGAACCGGCTCATATGAGCGATTTGTTCACGACTCAGCCAGCGGTAGTCAACACACGGATTCGCACGTGCTTTCGTGCATTGCCGCAGTTTACTTTTCGTGGAGAACAAAAACGACACACACACACACACACAGACAGACAGAAAAAGAGACGGACTCATGCCGACACGTAGGCGAGGAGCGAGAGCTGCTGGGAACAGCCGTAAGAGGAAAGGAGATGAGAGGCAGGAGGCTCTAGAAGAGGCTCAGCCGGACACGGAGACCTGTCCGGAGGAACCACAGCGCGAGGAGAGGACCTCGGTAACGGAGGAGGAGAGGACAGTAACGGGGGAATTGAACTCTGACCAGACTGTGGAGAAAGAGAATCAAGGCAACACGTTGGACGCGCAGCCTTGTAAACGCAGTAAGAGTGATGCGCATGCGCAGACCTGTGGAGGAGCAGGTCGGATCGTACCACTCGGCAAACCGAAATCTGGCCGAGTGTGGAAAGACCGCAACAAGCAGAGGTGAGGAGGGGACAGCCTTGTACCACACTCGGTCACACACGGGTGCTGGTGGTGGTCGGCAAGAGATGTTCCTGCATATATCCAGTCTGTTTCCTTCATGGTCTTATTTTCCGTAGGAGCGCGTTCAGTGCGGCCTTATGACATCATCACAGTGCGACAGTAGTGGCCTACTAGTGAAGAAGTTTTTCATGTTTTTATTTTAGTTTATAATAAACAAAACATTACCGTTCTGTTTAAATGTCCATATTTTTCATAATGTTGGACATGTCCACATTTTTTTGTGATGTCACAAAAGCCCAACGTATTTACATATGTCCAAGATTTATATATATATATTGCGCTGATGTCGTCATACACAGTGTTTAACCCTCTGTCAGGGCACAATGCAGAGCAGCCAATCAGAGCAGAGTAAATTTGCATATCAGCCTTAAAGGCACAGTAACCAAAATAAAAGCCTGTTAATGGCATTTCATGCTGGTTTATGCTGGTCTGGTACCGGTTTAGCTGGTCACCCCAGCATGGCCGTGCTGGTTGACTAGCATATCAGCATCCAAAACACAGCATATGCTGGTTTTGCTGGTGACCGGCATACCAGCGACTGTTCACACCAGTCAGTCACCATCTAACCATTTATCCTCCTGGGGAGTGCTAAAGCCCATCCCAGCCCTCATGTGGCGGAAGGCAGGAAATGCTGTGAACAGGCCTACCAACATCCAAAACACAGTCTATGCCAGTATCAAAACACAACATATGCTGGTTTTGCTGGTGACCAGCATATTAACTTCCATTGCTGCTGACCAACATGCCATGGTCCAAAACACAACATAAACTGGTTTTACCAGCATACAAGGGTCTATTCAGTGCTGGAGCCTATACCAGAGCTCATTGGGCAGAACACCCTGGACAGGCTGCCAGTCCATCACAGGGCTTCCACCACCCATAAAACAACCAGTGTTGGTCTGTATGCTTCCAGAACATGGTGGTTGTGCTGATCGGAGAGACAGCCGACAGTTATATGTTAGTCAGGTCTGCATACTGATCACATAAAATTAATATCAATACTAAAGGGGACAAATAGACCCGTCTGTCTCCATTATTTAAAGGACTGCTGAGAGGTGTGTTGATGGGTATGATTCTCAGTATAGCTTTGAGTGAATTTCTGTGTAAAGTGGACCATAAGCTGGTGGGGCCCTAACCTGCAGGCTCTCTTGCTCTTTTTGTAGGTTCTCGGCTCTTTTGAGGGACAAGCCTCTGCGCAGCTCCTGGCAAAAGAAGATGGAGGCCAAGCGAGAGAAGGAGCTGGTGAAGAAATATCACCAGCAGCTTAAAGATCAGAAGGCCAGAGAGAAGGAGGTTTGTGCGTCTGGCATGATTGTTGGCACGCTCTGACAGATTGTTGGCCAAGTTATTATTCCTTGTTGTCGTCACAATCAAAGTTGGGCTGTCAGCTGTTGCAGGTAGCGCACACGTTTCGAGGACTGTGCCTTGCACTGCTACTGCTGTTACTGGCAAAACGTATTACACGGAGTGGAGCGGCAGACGTCAGTGTAGGGGATAAAACGGACTGTCTGGTGTAATACTGGAACTATTTTGGATTGAGGGGAAACGCTGACGCTCCAGCTTTCTGAAACGACCAAAATCATGTCGTCCCACACCCTGTTCCCACCTCTCCAGCTCCGCTCTGGGTTCCTATTTCCGTGTTCCGCTCTTAATTGTACCATGTATTATGGAACGATAAACTAGCTAAGTGTAGGTTTAGGCTTGAAGCGACGGCCCAATCACAAGCTAGAACACTCACACTGTTAACACACTCTTCTTTATCAGTCCTGGGCAAAATGGACGACACAAGACTGATGGTGTGTGATTATTTTGTAGACCTTGTTTTGTGATCAGTGAGAATTTCCAGTCTGCAGCACAGTTGCTGTGTGTGAATGGCAGCCGTGCGTGAGCGATACTGCTGCACTACTCATGTCATGTAGCGGTCATCAGTGTAGGGGATCAGATGGACTGTCTGAAGCGATACTGGAACGATATTGGATTGAGAGGAAACGCTGACGCTCTTGCTTTCTGAAAAGACCAAAATCACATCGTTCAAATTCCCTGCTCCTGCAGGCTCTGGTTACACTGTACCACACTAGCCCCAGCACTGGTTGTAAATTCCAGGTCTGGAATTGCGCGGTCGGCAAGTATATCTAAACAGCACATAGAGCTTTAGATAAATGTTAGGGACTATATCCTGATCTTGATCTTAGTCCTATATTAATGATGGTTTGCAGTAGTGCATTAGCATTGGTACAGCAGAATGGCCAGGACTCCCTTTAATCCTGGCTTGCAATCTGGTTCTGAGAGTAACTGCACAATAGAGCTACTTAGCTGTAAACTACAAGTTCTGCATTCCATCTCCATTGCTTTACGAACATCTGATTGTCATGAATGAAGTACACCATGAGGTGGAACCAAAGGCTCAAGCTGGAGCTCCCCTATGTAGAAGGCTTCTGGTTAGGGGAATTTGGTTCAACATAATGGCTCCTGGCGAGAGGCCAGGCTGGAGGGCTAGAGTCCAGAACAGGTGATTTCCATGTTCTAACTTGCGTAGTTGGGCACTTGGGCAGTAACTGATAAACTGGATCAGGTGTGTGCGTAGGCAGGGAAATCACCAGCACTTCGGTGGATTCCAGTCCACGTGTTGGTCACGACTGGACTACAGCCAGGCTGCTACTTGGGGTGTTATTCACCTTTATTGCTGTTCTTGAGTTTCTGCTCAGACTTGAGTGGCACAGCTTACATACAGAGTTGAACATGGTGATGGCTCAGTAACAGTATGGGCAGTCATTTGGACCTGGCCATGCCACTTGAATGTAGTGGAGTAAAGATGGTTCCCTCATAATGGATCCCACAGTCCAAGGTGGTAGTAGAAGTTTTAACAGGCATCTGGATCACGAGGTGCCCAAAGCCTTCAGCGTCTTTCACAATCCCAGTCATTAGATCTTGATGCACCTATCAGAAGTTCTGGAATGAAGGTTTGTTGGGAAGATGTCAGCCTCGTTTGAACATGAGAACATTTCGGAAGTTTGATGTTTAGAACAGGCTAAGATGAATCAAAGCCAGGCAAAATTCCCATGGCTATGTTTGATCAACTTGTTCTACTCTCCACAGGAGAAGAGGAAGAGAAGGGAGGATAATCTGAAAAGGCGTGAGGAAAACGAGAGGAAAGCCGAGATTGTACAAGTGGTAAGTGACACAGTGTTACACTCTCATGCTGTTGCAACATGCTCCCCTGAAATCATAGGTGTAGTTTCCAGTGGCGGGGCATGTACCCCATATTGATTTTATTACCCTCTTCCACCACCCGGTTTCAAAGATGGCTAGAGATAGTAGAGGAAGAGTCAATGTACAGGGAGGGTCTGCTCTTGCTGCCCTGGGGTTTGAAATCCTGACATGACACAACCGAACTATGAATCAGTGGGTGGCCTGTAAGGAGAGCCAGCTGATCCTGGTTTATCTAAGGCAAAGCGGGCACCTTTGAAAGGCATGAAGAAAGAAGAGAGAGAAGAGGAATTAGCCGCAACATAAAGAGCAACAACCTGAAATCTATTCATAATAATCTATTCTGCATCTTAAAGCTCCTTTACGCTCCCATTACATGCAAAAATGAGTCCATCCATTGTGAACGATGCTGCCGTCACTGCCTACATACTTCCGTGCGTTCTTTAGGTCAGTGTTAATGAGCTGATAAGTTGAATCAGGCGTGTTGGGAACAGGGACAGCACTAAAATGTACAGGGCGAGGTGCCTCCAGGACCTGAGTAACACTGCTTTAGGTTGGCATGCATGTTAGGCAGTTCATCCACTAGAGGGCAGTCCTGAGTCATATGTTTCTGGAAACAACAAACATGGTGGTGGTGATGATGATGATGGTGGGGGAGGTCCAAATAATGTACCTACTACCAAAGAGATGATAGAGGCAGGGTTGCAGGCGGTGGTGGTCTGTGAAAGAGGCTGCATTGTGGATGGCGGTGGTCTGTGAGGCCCCCCAGCTTCTTTAAAACCAGAATGGACACGCTTAACATGAGTTATAAAACCCCTGTCTCTAAACCAGTGTTTCTTAGCCCTGGTCCTGGAGGCACCCTGTCCTGCACATCTTAGTGGATTCCCTGCTTTAACACCCCCCCTGCATCTCTGAATGGGCTTGTTAATGAGCTGATAAGATGAATCAGGTGTTCTAAGAGCAGAGAAGGACCCGACCAGGACTGAGAAACACTGCTCTTAACTACTACTCGTCCTCCTGCTGGTTGTTGTCTACTAACGTTCAGTCTCCTTCTGGTCAATTTCCCCTCAGATTCGCAACACGACAAAGCTCAAGAGGATGAAGAAGAAGCAGCTGAGGAAGATCGAGAAGAGGGACACGCTCTCGATGCTGCAGAAGGCTCCTCCAGCTGTAAAGAAAGCAGGAAAAGGACAGTAGGAGATAATTGGAGCACAGATGGTTGCTTATTTGCATCCGTCATCTCAGTTGTTGACTGGTTTATGGAGGCTGCGGCATCCATGATGCTGCAGAGCAGTTCTATGGTTCTACTACATCTACCACTGTCATTGAGTTATGTGCATTCTGCATGAGTCATAGCTGTCTGCATATGTCCAAGATGGGTCTTATTCCAAGTGACTTTGGATCGCTTCTGTTGGTCCATTCAGGTGGCATCGCTAAGCCACAACAGCTGGTAGACCTATCAGTCTGTGTTTTATACAGAAGCCGTGTTTCTTTCTGTCCACAGTAGACCGTCATTGCGTATCAGTCGTGCAACAAGTGCCCTTAATCGTTAATAACCTGAAGTCAAAGGTTTATAGTTGCTAGCGTACCAGACGGTATTACAAGCAGGGTTTGCCTCTGACGTTTTGCCATTGGGAAGAGCTGTTGTTGAGTGTATAAGACATGTGACATTTTGCAAAATAAAGTTCTTTATAAAACACCAAACGTCAGGTGTCTTTTTTCGCAGACCTTTGGGTTCATGCATGTGGCCTTCACGTGGTCTTCATCTGTGCAGATGAACATTAACCATGAAGGTGAGTCATCAGAAACCACCGTGCTTTCCTTTGGAGAGATTGCATTGGTGTGGTAGGGTTTGATGGCCTTGTTACTACCTCAGACGCTGCCATGATAAAGACGAGGTAGTGTTTTGGTGTATTAGACATAGTAGGTTACTGTACTGTCAATGCTAATTTGAGAGTGGGCCACCCAGTATTGTCCAACCAAGTAGCTCTGGTGAACAAGCAGATGGGCTACGGTGTCTTAGCTATACACCAGAAATCTGAACCTTGTTGCTTCTAATACGGGGGTTTAATAACTGGTCACGAAAGATAGATTCTGTTATTAAGGTACCTTCTAGAAGGTGCCTTAGTACCAGCAAGAAACAACAATACCAACAAGTACACACCAGGAATGACTGATAGGCTGTTCGTGAGGACACCAACCGAAAAAAAGCTGATACCAGAGGAAATGTGTAAGTGAATTTATAATTAGAATAATATTAATCTGTTGCTCTGGGTAGCGATGAGACCTCTCTGGAGTGAAGACACAGATCAAACACAAAACATTTCTGTTCCATATTTCAAAGATATGAACATTAATGTTAAATAGTTGCCATAAATATACTAGATGTGAATAGAAGTGTATTTAATACCAGAGTTGTATAGAAAGTTATCACAGAATTAAAGTAGATTTCCGTATTTTGCCAGTTTCCTTACCCGTGTACGTATGGGGTGGGTGTCGATCGCTGCATTCTCTCCATTATACAATCCCCTTTTCTGAACGTAGTGTGTATGAAGTAGCAGAGCTGTGGACAGTACCTTTCTTAAACTGCTGCTCTGTAATTGTAATGAATGAAGTCCAGACGCTTCTGTCGGAGGTAACTGGAAGCTGAATTAGTGCTGAATATCAACAGAGCTGAAGTAAGCTTCATTTTTGCCAGCTTCTCCTTTGAATTTTCCACATTCCACCTTAAATGGCACAGGATTTTACATACTGGCATCTGTAACCGCTACACCATTTAAGGTGGAACCAGAAAAATCAAAGATGTTTTACAGAAGAATGAAACAGTAAAACAACCTCGCTACTGCTTTCAGTTACAATGCAAAGTCTAAGACTATAATAATAATAATAATAATAATAATAGTAGTAGTAGTAGTAGTACTACTACTACTACTCCTACTACTACTACTACTACTCCTACTACTACTACTACTACTAATAATAATAATAATTAAATAATAGTAGTAGTACTACTACTACTACTACTAATAATAATAATAATACAAATTAAATAATAGTACTACTACTACTCCTACTACTACTACTACTACTAATAATAATAA
>CM067500.1:2307785-2336751 GCA_034552555.1 Semaprochilodus insignis
AAATATTACATGCACATATTCTGGTCATTAATAAAGACTGTCATTGTTTCAATATTTAGTAATAAAATGATACAAAAAGGGGTAACAAGTTTTACTGATCTAAAATTACCTGTTTATTTTGTAGTTCCTAATAAATAATAAGAGGGAATAATAATTGAGTACATGTATATAATATATAATATTAGAAGTATTAACCCAAATCAGTGAAGTGGTTCTGCTGTAGTTACCTGGTATCAGGGCTGTAAAATACTAATTCACTTGTATCTGTTTTATTAATTACCTGTTATGTAGTTAGATGATCAGACACAGTGTGAGTTACAGGCAGTAATTACAGTGAAACTAAACGGTATTAGAGCCGTAAAACACAAACTCACTGATTCCCATCTTGTTTCTTACTTACTACACGTCCCGTCAGGTCTGAACATCAGTTCTAAAGGGTCTTGTGCTTCACATGTAGGCCCACCTATAGACACGTACTGTTACCCAGTAATAGACGAGGTTCTTCTACATCACTGCCTTGTTACCTCTACAGTTCCTCACTTATTACACATAAAGAGCTATAAAATAAGCAGGTCATTTTTAGGTAAGTACAACTTGTTACCATTATTTTACCATTTCATAACAGCCTTGTTAACACTCACTACAAGTTCTGATTTATTATTTGGTAAGAACTAGGAAATTGGAGTTTAATTAATGATTAAATATAATTTGTTATCGTAAAATTACCATATCATCACCTACTTATTACTCATCTGTAAAGTGCTACCGAAACTCTTCTGATTAGCTGGTTCCACTGCAACCATATCACATCATCACAGTGGTAGCCTACTGGTAGAGGAACTGTATCAAAACACTGTCATTTGGTTTATAAGTCATGTTTTAATAGTGCACTGATATACGGCATACAAGTCTTGACAGTCAGGGGACCCTTTAGGACCTATTCAGTAACTACTAGTGATGCGCCAATCCAGTGTACTTGATAGGTATGAGCCCCAGTACTGACCTCATTAAACAGACCAGATGAGTCACATGTGAACAATTCACATTCCATGCTGTTTGGTAATCAGGGTAAAATCATAACACTGTGTTTTGTTTATAACTTCCAGTAACTAAAAGTGTGGGGCATTATATTTATGATCATGTTCTTAAAGCAAGAGCGCTTTAACACAACACCGGTGTTCAGAGCATTGATGACACCCTGAGATCTATCAGTACCAGGTGAGAAAAGGTGCAGTCGTGTTAGGGATGTAAGAAAACATTTATACACTCAAGTATGGAAATATTATGTTCTGTGATGCTGTATCGATTCTCAAAAACACAGTATCTATTTTTAATTAATAGTGTAAAGTAAAGATTGGGTGGCATACAGGGGTTCGTTTTGTGTTGTGTGTAAACCCCCAACCACTAGATAGCAGTGTTTAGAGGTGGAGATCACTGAAAGCCCCACAATACGATATTATTGCAATAGTTCAGTCATGATACAATACTACTGAGATTTCGGGATATTCTGAGTATTGCGATAACATACACTGCAATATCTTGTGAACAGTTACCTATTTTCAGGGACAAATTACATCCCCACAGTTGTTGTCACATGGGAATCCACTGCCCTGGATGTCCATGCATTGCAAGTTAAGGCTGGTTTACTTAAAGCAATTGTTTTTATTGTTCTAGCACCAAAAGTTTAATTTGTACTTGTAACTCACATCATAAAATTTCAATTATTGGTATCTGTGAAAAAACATGACATTGCCATGCAAAATATGCTGATGTGCTGTACAGATTTTTCCCCACCCCTAGTGGTGTTGTAGTGTATCTACAGCCACCCCAACGAAAAGAAGTAGCGTACAGGCACTAGCCGAGCCAGCTGACTGGTTAACGTGTTTATATTTTTATACTTTTATACTAATTTTTTTTTTTTATATACATTTTAAAGGGTTTTCCAATAAATTAAACTCAAATAAACAGATATGCTAAAATTAGCTAAAATCTAAAACTTATTTTTACCTAGAAAAAAAAATATGAGCCCACATATAGGCCTGTAGAGTTCAGTAACACACTTCTTCTGCACACTTGCTGGTATTTACAAATCAGAAATCGGCAGAAAGTTAAACAGATTCAACTATTAGGAATAACAGAATGCAATCACGTGACCAAAACTTGCATGCAGATGTTTCATAAAGGTTGTGATAATGCAGAAACTCGGTTCTGCGCGCTCACATGCATGTTTAGTCACAAAAGCTCAATAATGCAAAACCTACGACCCGATTAAAATGTTAAAATGGTGATGATAAAAAAAAAAAAGGTAGCCCACAGACCCACAGCTGCAAGTTTACAGCAGACTGGACCAGAAGCACCATTCAAATTTCAGCTTTTGATGTCCGCCCCCCCACCACACCACACCACACATCCATCTAACATCATTCTGTGCACTAATTAAATTAATGAACAATATAAATCACGGAGCTGAGTGCTTTAAAACTCAACTCTTGGTGCAATTATGTATAAACATGAAAATTAGCAGATAATACCTCTAATGCCACTAAAACGTAGCCCTCGACGGAAGGGCTGTAAAAAGAAAAAAAAAGAAAAATATATATATATAAAAAAACACTGTTCTAGCTGGGGTTTTAATTGATTTACCTTTTGCTCCCAGCCTATGAACCCCCGCTGGCAGGAGATCCATCATTTGCATTGACAAACAACATTAACGAACACCTACACGGAGCTTAAATCACAGTCGCAGGCCGTGTTCCTGGAAACGTTTTGTTGGCACAGAGTGGCTGAAGCGAAGACAAAGTTGTAAATATACAGCTGGATGGTGTCCAATCATTATCCATTGTGTGTGTGTTGCGTTGGCTACATGCGAGGAAGCCGGACCATAAGGAGCAAACGGAGGAAAAACATAAAGAAAAATAGAAGCTGTATGTGTTAACATATGTGCCGAGCGATACGGAGGAAACAGCATGTTGTGATTCTAGTGCCAGACACGGCACTACCGTTCAAAAGTTTAGATGCACCGTTTTCCATTTTATACAACCAGTTCTGTCACAGATGCGTGTATGGACCAATTCAGCATGACTCAATGTAACATCCCGAAAGCTACGTATTCTAACAATTACGACCAAATCACAAGGTAAATTGTGACTATAAATACAGTCCTGTGTAAACAAAGTAACCTGCAACCTTCCTGATTCACTTTCCAATATCAGAAAATATAAAAAATATACATATTTAACAGAAAATTCCACAATTTTCCTCAATATCTAATATAATATCAGATGTTTGAGTGTCTAGTGTGTAGCTCTTTACTCATTACAGCTTCTGTTCTTTTCAGGAGACCCACTTTTAGTTTCTCAAAGAGACACAACTTTGGTCTAGAAGTTGGTTTAGCATCCAAATAATCCCCAACACGTTCAGTGATGCTGAGGTCTGGACTCTGGGGTGGCCAGTCCATTGTCCCGAGAACACCAGCAGCTTGTTTGATGTGTGTCCTTTTCTTAGTAAGAGCTTCTTAAACAGCCACACGTCCCTTCAGACCCATAGTGTTACGTCTTCTCCCAGTAAAAGGATGGACAGAAACACCTGTGGATGTTTCCACATCTGAAGTAAGAGTGGAGATTGATTGATTCTCCTCCCTCTCAAAGATGAAGGCTCTAAGTGCTGTTTATCTGATGGGGAGAGTTTTGGTGGTCTACCAGGTCTTCCAGAAGGTTGTTAAGAGTAGTGGTGTAAGTAAATATCAATACACGTAAGTGCCTCTATATGATGTGATTCTGTATTAATTCTTGGTAACCGTCTTGATTATTAATGAACATGTGGTTTAATGTAAAGATTGGGTGGTAGACAGTGCCATTAGACATTAGACTCACTCCAAAGTAAACGAGTAGCGTAAGGGCACACTCCTAACACTGGTATAAGTAAATCTAGTTTCTGACTAGTTAATGTTTTATTCTAAGACGAGACGTTTTCCTAAAATTAGCTGTTAAATTAGATTACATTGGTTACGGTATCACAATATATCATTACATATCATCATATTCAGCGAACCGTAACACCTTTATCATGATGTGTCTCATATCAACAAGTTCTTGCTAATGCTATTTTTCAATTTGACCTTCTCCTTCATTATACAAGTGAATTACATTATCTTATCTCTAATATCCTCAAAAAATTACTAACTTCTAATTCTGCAGTCCTGTAGAAACAGTTTACCTTATCATGACTTCTTGTTGTTTCTAGAATGCTTTAAACTGTCACTAACCAATCAGGTTATAGTTTAGTACACTGTATAAGTAACACCAATCATTAACATGACAAGTGATTCCAAACTGCTACTGTTGTTAATGCAGTTTTGCTTGTTTATTTTTTAGACAATAATATAAATAATGATATAGATATAGTCCATATTACATTACCATTTACTGTATATCATCATCTTTGAGTCTGCACTATCAACCTTTCTCTGTTTGTTTCAAAAAATAACAAAAAGGACAAAAACTTTTCATCGGATCTCAAAGTGTAAGTATAAATATCTTCTATCTCTTCTACTCACTAACAAGCTGCTAAGTCCTTCATGTGGTTAAAGGCCGGTCTGCAATTTTCTGGCCGAACAATATTTATATCTGTTGAGTCACATGAGCACTTTCATTCATCAGAGCAGCCACAAAAACTCATCCGGAGCTGTGATTGGTCAGGACGAAGCAAAACAGCCCTTTGATTGGTTAGAGGCTCTTGTTTCATATGAATGCAGCCTTCTGTGATATCACAGTAATGATTAACAGACGATATGGTTTTACATAAGCATGGACGACATGTGGTCAAATTCATATCACAATTAACAAACGATACACTATGCAATATGTTGGGAAAATAGGCTAGAGACAAAGAGAGAGAGAGAGAGAGAGAGAGAGAGAGGGAGAAAGAAAAGAACAGTCAGTATGAGAAAAGGTGCAGCAAGGGGAAAGAGAAACAGACAGAGAAAGAAAGAAAAAAGACAGACATGAGAAAGAATGAAAGAGATAGAGAAAGAGAGAATAAGATAAAAAGAAAGAAAGGAGAAAACAGTACAAGAGATATAAAGAGAGAGCAAGAGAGAAAGGATAGAAAGATAAAAGACAGAGAGAAAAAGGAGACAGACAGAAAAAGAAAGAACAAGAGTAAGTGAAGAGACAGAAAGAAAAAGAAATAGAGAGAAAGGAAGAAAAAAGGATAGAGCGACAAAAAGACGGATGATACCGAGAGAGGGAAAAAAAAAGGACAAAACAGAGAGATAAAAATAGACAAAAAATAAGAAAGAAAAAGCAGTAATGATAGCGAGAGAGAAAGATAAAAACAGAAAGAAACCGTAGAAGGAAAAAGAAAGAAAGAGAGATAGAACGACCAAAAGAGAGAGACAGAAAAAAGGAAAACAAAATAAAGAGAGAGAGAGAGAGAGAGAGATGGATAGATAGGTAGATAGAGAAAGAAAAGAGAAAGAGAGAGAAAGAGAGAGAGAGAGAGAGAGAGAGAGAGAGAGAGAGGAACAGTCTGCCAAAGCCAGACGCTGGAGAAAAGGTCTACTGAGGTGATGGTAAACTCAGCCTTAGGTTAGAGCTGTAAATTAGGTTAGGTTATAAATACAGGCCAAACTGCATGAGGACACACAGAGAAAGAGAGAGCGAGAGAGGGGTGCGGGGGGGTTGGGAGGGGGGCTGTGGGTGTTGCTGAATAAAATATTGTATTTTTCTCCTTTTTTTCCCTCTGATTTTGGGGGGAAACAGAAATTCCTCAGCTGTGCTGGACTGTAACTCTGGCCGATTAGCACTGGAAGAGATGAGGCAGTGAAATATGCACCGTCATTGTCATGGGCCTCATTTTTCATTAATTTATTTATTTTGGCTTGAATAGGCGGCCTCGCCAAATGGAGGCCAATTATTTTCAGGACCCTTTTTATCGCGAAACATAAACTGGATTGCATAAAATACTATTCTATTGAGTGTGTGATACATATTAGCCGTAAAAGAAAAGGAAAAAAAAAACGGTTACAGTTAATGGTTTGTCCGTTTGAAGAGAAAAGCCTGTTGTCCCATTTTTTTTCTCTCTCTCCAACCGAACTGAACGTATTTAACCAATGATAGTCTTTCAAAGCCATCCAACCATGTGGTTTTTTTTTTTTTTTTTGGTAAAACCTGTCATGTAACAACAAGCAATCCAGTCTAACCACCAAGAGCAGGCACTTTTCACAGCACAGCGCCAAAAAAATACATACGGCAATGCCAAAACATCAATGCTAATGCTAAACTCCCCCCACGGGCCAACGTATACAAATGAAGCCAAAAACAAACCAGTGTTAAACATCCTGACCTGCTCAGGCATATCCCGAGTGAGATGACAGCGTTTCTTTTCCTCCTCATAATGCTCTTCAGATGTAAACACTTGTCACATAAAGACCTGACAAAAAACAAACGTGTGTTTGACACGGGGCCGTGCCGAGGCACGTGATGATTTCAGATCCGCTCCTTCAGCCTCTCACTGTAGTTTCTTCTTCTGTACTACAGTAACTTTTCTTTCAGTCTCTGTCTTTCTCTACAAGTACTAGAGCTGGCACGTGAAAACAAGGAAGTGAAATACAGCATGTGTGAGTGTGGTTGTGTGTGTGTGTGAGTGTGAGTGTGCGCAATGCTGTGCACTTCCTATGCACCAACGCGCCGGGCCTGACCTGAAACGACCCCGTGCACTTCAGGCCTCGGGCCAAGTCGCTCTTCCGGAGCTGGAGAAGAGGAGAGGAGGCTTCGGCCTCTGCCCAGTTTAGCATAAAACTACAGCGGTTCCTGTTTTCTTTTTCTTTTCTTTTCCTTTCTTCTGTTCTTTCCCCAAAAAACCACCATTCGCAAAGACTGACTTTCATCTGCGAGCATTTTCCCTGTTTCCTTTATGCTGCCCGACTGGATATTTAGCTTTCACTCTCGTTTTTTTTAACAAAACCAGAATTTTTCAGATTAGCATATACATTCTCCGACCTTTTGCTGAAAGGAATAGCAAACAGTCTGATTCCCTCAGCACCCCCACCCCCATTAGCTACGAGGCTAATACAGCTAACAAGTAACAGAAGCTTCTAACTTGTGCCTTTCGTCTTTTGTTGGTTCCCAGAAAACACCATTTGCAAAGAGTGATTTTAATCTGTGCTCATTTTCAGTTTTATACCCTGCCGGACTGGATATTTACCTTTCTGTCTCGTTCTCTCTCTCTCTCTTTTATTTATTTATTTATTTTTTACCAAACCCGGGCTTTTCAGACTAGCATGAACACTTTTTAATCTTTTGTCCACTTCTTTTGCGGAAAGGAACAGCAAACAATCAGATTCCTTCAGTTCTTCTTCCTTTACACCAAAACAGTCAATCAGCCAAGTCACGTTTGCTGTCTGAAGCGTGCTTCTTTAGCATTAGCACTGGTAACAAGTAACAGAAGCTTTCATATTTCTTCTTCTTCTCGTTCTCAAAAACCACTATTCGCAAAGACTGACTTTTTTACGTCCATTCTCACTTTTTAACTTTTCCCTCATGTTGGGTTTGCTTCTTTGCTTTTAGCACTGGAGCTATGAGGCTAATGTGCTAACGAAAAATAGAAACTAATGCCTTACATTTACTTCTTGGTGTCTTTTGCTCTAAGATAGAAGCTTTCGTCCAAACCTGTTTTCACGTTTTACCCGTGGTTCAATTTATATTCTTCTTTGGGGAGTCGCTGACTCTGATTTTGATTATTCAATCCAGAGCTCCGTAAGCTGTTTTTTGCTAGCTAACTAGCATGAACGTTCTTCAAGATTATGTGGCATTCTTTTGCTAAACGGAGTCGCAAACAATCAGATCCCTTCCCCTTTACACCAAATGTAGATGATGAGGCAAGACATGTTTGGTGTCTCAAGTTTTCTCCTTTAGTTTAGCGCTGGAGCTATGAGGCTAACAGGACCTTCAAGGCTAATGCTGCTAACACGTAATCTGAGCTCATAGCTCATTTTAAATTTTAACACTGCTTGACTGGTTGTGGTAGAAGATGTTTTGCCTTTACTCTGGTTTCGATGATTCAGCCCAGATCTCTGACAGCTGTTTTTGCTATTTTTTTGGCTAACGCGTATATTCTTCAGTTTCTCTCCCGTTCTTTGGCTTAAAGCAGTAGTTTGATTATAAAAACAAATTCCAGTAGACAATGTACATGGCCACATGGAATAAACAGAGCAGCCTCGGCCACAACCATACAAGGCAGACTTGAGGTGACATTAGCAACTTGTCGCTTGCTAGCGTGACTGTCCGGTCAGACCTTAATCTGCACTCATTTTGACTTTTGTAGTACTGGCTGACCGAATATTAACCTCAAATTTCAAGGCACCCAGATATTCTCCAAAAACGAGAAGACACGTTTGGTGTCTGAAGTTTGCCTGTTTTGTTTTGCTAATATAGCTAACAAACAATGGAAGCTCATACTTCATTTTATCTCAGAACCATCATTCAAACTTTAATCTGTGCTTATTTTCGCTTTTTGACACTGGTTGATTTAACATTTTGCTCTTGCTCTGATTCTGATGAGCTTTAAGAGACATTTTGTGAGCTAGCTTCTTAGATTAGCATTTTTCTTAATTTCTCTCTAGTTCTTTAGACTCAATGAATAGATCAGCTAAAAATCTGTTTTCCACAGTTTTCTCTTGCTCCAAAGTCATGATTAGCCGGCACATCTGGTGAAGTACTTTAGCTATGAAGCTAATGTAGCTAACAAGTCATTCAAATTTACCTCAGTTTTGTTTTGTTCTGTCCTTTCCAACCACACAGCTATGACAGCTATTCTGTTCCTAACTTTTGAAACTAGCATGTATGTTCTTCTGCTCTGTTCTTTCTCAGAACCACAATTTGCAAGGACTAACCCCCGCTCGTTTTAGTTTTGAACATCTGGTTGACCGGTTTGTGGACATTTTGCCTTGATTTTGATGTTTTAACCCAGAGTAGAGCTGGTTTTCATGTTCTGCCATTTCTGTCTGAGCTGTACTCATGCTTAGGTTTAACAGAGCAGTTCGATGAAAAATCACATTCCCATATTTCCCCACTTTCCCCCTAAATGTAGTGCTTCAGCCAAAACATGGTGTCTGAAAGTTTGCTTCTCTGGTTTAGCACTACAGGGCTAATGCTGAAGAGAAATGGAAGCTTATCCACCAGTTTTTTAGTTTTGTTTTTTGTTCTGTTCTTTCCCAAAACCACTGGCTGTTTCGTGTGCAGAGACTTAAAATTCTAAGTAATTTTCACTTCTCGTCTGGTTAACCGGTTGTGGTTATTTTGCTTTTTGGCAGTTATTTTTCTTGTTTTAATTATTCCGACCAGCATTCTTCGATTTCCCTACAGATTCTTTGAGCTCTAATATTCCCCTTGGTGTTTGAAGTTTTGCCAGTCTTGTCCTGAAGCTAATGGCTAATGTAGCTAACAAGCCATGGAATCTAATACCTCCAACAGCAGGTCTAGAACACTTGCCTCAAACTGAATGGAAAAGAATCACTTCCTCAAATTCAGTTTTCCCTTTTCTCCAATTGCAGTCAAGTTTAGCTGAGACGTCTGGTGAATTTTGCTTCTGTAGTTCTGCACTGCAGCCATGACGTTAATGTAGCTAGTAAGTAATGAAAGCTTACCCTTGTTCGCTTTTTCCACAAAACCACCATTCACAAAAGACTTACTATCATTTTTACCTTTCAACACCGGCTAACTGGAGGCATTCAGGAATCGAGAGTCGTCCACAAAGTTTGCCCGCGACCGCCCTTACGGCCGGTGAAATATTCTACTGCCGCTATTCTAGACAGCCTCTCTGAAAATACATCCTTCCACAGCCGATGTATTGATAGTCTAAATGTATTTTATTTTAGGCAAAGTGGAAATCAAAGACAGAATAATATGTAACATAAAATTGGCTTACAATGCCAAAACATCTACCCACATGAGGGAGAATGAGACACAGTTTAGTCCTTACTAGCCAGCTAAGTTAATTTAGCTACACTTCTAAAGGAAGACGGTGTTCAGGGGTTCTGTATAGACCCATGAACACTCAAAGAACCATTTGCATGCTTAAATGATTCCTTGCATTGTGAACGGTTCTTGCATATGGGTCTGTATAGCACCAAAAAGGGTTCTGCTCTTGTTACAAGCTTGATATGATGACCACAGCAGAGCTGTTGTTGGTGCTATACAGATTTCAGGTTCTCCATCAGTCTGAAGAATTCAACATGCAGAGAATGAGTTAAGCATGTAGATGGTTCGCTGAGTGTTTGTGGTTCTGTATCAAGAATCTTTAAAGAACTATTTTTTTAAAGAGTCTAGAGTTACCTCTCCACATTTCTTGCTGATGGTAAACGGTATGGTGTCTCTAAAATGGAAACTTCAAAGGAGAAAAAATAAAAAAATACCGCTGTCATTTTGGAGGTGGTTTTTCTGGGCAGTGACAATATACATATATTGTATGCATTTCTTCCATATGTCATGTAATTAGCATTGTTCTATTTATTAATGCCAGACGTACTTCTATGTTTTGGTTTCATCAGTTGGAATCAGAATCGGAGTCCACTCCAAATTTTCTGGAATGTAACAGGCCTAGTGATCTCTAATAGACATGCTGTTATCTATAAACATGGACTACACTACAGGCAAAATTCAAACTTCTAGATGAAAGCTGCTACTGTTTTTAGCTGTGATTCATGCTAATTGAGGTAATATCCTCCATTACTTATTAGCTACATTAGCCTCATAGCTTCCCCCGCAAAGTTTGGACACCAAACATGACTGATTGACTACCATTTGGAGTGAAGGGAGCATTGTGTAAATTTAATTTTTCACCAAATTAGCATAGTGTGACTCATCCCACACATGCAAATCCAAAGAAAAGTACGCTCTTACTCATTTTCCCAACGTGCTTCCATTGGGCAAATTCACAACGCTGAGAAAAAAAAAGTTTTTTGGAGACAAAGTGATAAACAGCCCTGTAGGTGTTTCTTTCATGAGTTAGCACTGAAGAATTATGGATCAACACTAGTGTTAGGCCGAAAGGCATCACCTGCAGTTCAAGGACACCACATTATTTAAATATGAAAGCTGTGCACCTCAACAAAATGGACGATCCGAAGTAGATCTAGGTGTTGTAAGAGGCAGGGGGCTTTATTTCTTTGGTTTAGTTTTTTTTTTTTTAATTGGAATGAACCCCAGCCTTACACATCACCTCAATGCTGCTGTCTACATTTATCTGGCCGTTATTGAAATGCACTCTTCTCTGGAAATCCAAGCCCCGTTCTCACTTATATCGACTCGCAGGGCCTGCAGAGCGTTTGCATACGAGATCTATTTGCACATCCAAAGCTGAAGATAAAAACCCAACAGCGCTCTGAAAAACACATCAGCTTGAGTCATGCTAGCCATCCAACTACCACAGCGGGAAAGCATCACAGATCAATATTTTTTTTTAAATTATTTAATTTTTTAAAATACATTTCTGTGTTTTTTTCCCCACTTTGATTTCTGAAATTCGTAAGCTAAATATAGCACAAAAGGCTTGATGGAGTTTAATGCCAGCCCGTGAGTCCCCTCTCATTAAATGCTAACAGTAATGTCACCTCCAACACTCGCCTGACTTAATTACCGCTAATTCTCTTAGCAGGTAACGTTCGCCAATCAGCTGCACAAACAAACACTTGTTAACGGAATGCGTTTAGCCAGTACGACCCATACATCTGCTGTACTCTTCTGCATGCTCTCTATATATGTGCAGCAGGAAATGCAAGCCTCTAGTAAATGTATATATACACACATACACACACACACACAAACTGCTTTGTATATTGAATCAGGCGTTTGAGGTGTTTGTTGTTGCAACGCTGGTGGGTGAGAATGCGGACATTAGCACATATCATTAGTAAGTGATTGCTGTAAATGTTTAACCACACATCCTCTGATCTGTAGGTAAGGATAAGGCTTTTATTAACCCCTAATCATCCATATATGGGTCCTGTGTAACTTTTAATTATCACTGTCATTTCGGAATCTCTGAATTCCATTGACTGATTGACAACCGACAATTGTTTGTTATTATTATTATAGCATTTGAAAACACCAGCTGCCCTTAGCTACAGTATTCAACAACTGAATTTAGCTTTTTTGTTCTACAAGCAATGTTTAGTTTCATAGCATTTACTAAATAATCCATCACAGTTACTAAATATTTCATAGTAGTAACTGAATAATTCATGATAAATACTCAATAATTCATAGTAGTTGGTGAATAATTCATGGTAAATACTCAATAATTCATAGTAGTTACTGACTAATTCATGGTAAATACTCAATAATTCATAGTAGTTACTGACTAATTCTTGGTAAATACTCAATAATTCATAGTAGTTACTGACTAATTCATGGTAAATACTCAATAATTCATAGTAGTTACAGACTAATTCATGGTAAATACTGAATAACTCATGGTAAATACAGAATAATTCATAGTAGTTAGTGAATAATTCTTGGTAAATACTGAATAATTCATAGTAGTTACTGACTAATTCATGGTAAATACTGAATAATTCATAGTAGTTACTGACTAATTCATGGTACATACTCAATAATTCTTGGTAAAAACTGAATAATTCATAGTAGTTAGTGAATAATTCATGGCAAATACTCAATAATCCATAGTAGTTAGTGAATAATTCTTGGTAAATACTGAATAATTCATAGTAGTTACTGACTAATTCATGGTATATACTCAATAATTCTTGGTAAATACTGAATAATTCATAGTAGTTACTGACTAATTCATGGTAAATACTGAATAATGGTTGGTGTGATTAGTGGATAACACCACTACCCGCCAGGGAGCTCCCACCACCCTGTGTAGGAGACTGGGATTCGATTCCCGGTTCTGGGTAACTGTGGTGTGCTACACCAATAAGAGTCCCTGGGCAAGACTCCTAACACCACAATGGCCTACCTGTAATATGAATAACCTGGGAAGTCGCTCTGGATAACAGCGTCAGCTAAATGCCGTAAAATGTAAAAAAATAAATAAATAATTCATAGCATGTAGAAATAATTTGCAGCAGATACTGAATAATGTATAGCGCTCACTGAATGCAGTAGTAATAGTAGTTACCAAATCAAGTCCTAAGATTAATGTCTAAATTCTAAGGCTGCGATTTAAGGAGTCAATGACGCCGCAGCAGAAAAAGAAAGAGTTGAATTGAGGGGATTTCTGTTCATGTCCGTCACTGCTGCTCTGAAGAAAGTGCGAATGAAATTTGCAACTATATACAAACGCAGAAGAAAACATTTGGCTCTTGAGGGAAAAAAAGTGTCTGAAACAATGCCTCCGTCTAATGTGATAGAAAATCACCACATTTGTCTTGTTTTTAAATATCTGCCAACTGGGAGGCTCATTGTTTAATTCCTCCGCACGCAACATACACACGCACGCACAGGCTCTCCTTTACTTCCTCACTGTGTTAATGTACACTCACATCAGCAGCTGCACTGCAAATTTTTAACCTTATTTACTGCATGAAAAAGGAGAAGCTCCCTCCACTCCTTTCTGGACAATTAACAAGCACATAAATAAATAAATAAATAAATAAATAAATAAAATATTTGTTTTAAAAAGAACTATGATTATCACGCTTTTAACATTTTGGACACTGCTGCTGAAAGATGGTTTAAAAAAAAAAAAGAAGACGTGAGAAAAACAAATGCGAAATAGATAAAATAATATTGTCTGCTGATTGTTTGCTTATTTGCTGCGCTTATTTGACTGAATATGGCATTTCACAAAGCCATTTGAACAGAAGGTGAAACATTTGACTGCTCATGTGACAGGCTGCTAAACGATTCGAACCCTGGAGCAGACACTGGTACAATTACCGTCTTATCATGTTGGTACAGATGTCCATGGTGACTGCCAAAATTTTAGGAGGCAAAAAAAAGAAAAAAAAAAGATAATAATATAGCATAAGCGAAAAAGGCTGATCGCCAGTAAGTGGGAAGTCATGAGAAAAGAAAGAAAAAAAAAACAGATCAGACTTGGAGATGGTGCGGAATACACCCACTAAAGCCTCGTGCGTTCCCTCACCACTTCACTTCTGACCTCACCGCGAACTCTCCGCACGACTTCAATAAGAAGAGTGAGGGCCTGGATTTCAAACACAGTTCGGCTTCGGCTCGCCAGCTGCGTTATTACACTTTCTCCACTCTCGCCGCTCGCTGCTAAAAAACGCACACCACGGCTTAACAATTAGCTGTGGACGATACTGAATCCCGGTGCTGCGTGATGTGGATTTTAGCACAGACGCACTAGAAGTGTCCAAAAGTGTTCACACGGCCGTTCTAAATCTCCACAGAAAAGCACTGACCAGCGCAATGGGATGCTCTGGAGCAGCCGCGCATGACCCTTAGGTGACCATGCCCAGTGCCAAGCATGGACTGGAGGGGTATAAAGTATCACAAGACTAGCATTTTGTTTAATATTTTATGTAAAGTGAAATTAAAGGGGCCATATCCTCGGCTTTTTGCTAACACCGGATCCTTTTTTATGCACATTTGACCTTAAAAAAGGTCAAAATTTATTTGTACATGCATTTTCCCACCGCTCTTCATCCCTTAATCCTTAATAGGGAAAACCCGACCGTGTTTTTAACATTTCTCCATAGCCAAACGTCACCCAGAGTGGTCTGGTGTGATAGGTTCCTGTTCTAGAGTAAGTCAGAATTGTTCATAATGGTGGGGAAAGGAACCAGACTTCCGAAAAACCCACTCTAAAAGTTCCCGCACAGACAGTTATTACATCAAATGGTTGTGAATACGCTGCTTGATGTGTAAGACGTTGTTTTATGATAGTTTTGAGGAAATCGTGCCCTCAAAATCCACTCAGGGTGGAGAGATACATGTCTCCAGAGCAAGAAAGAACAGTCTGTTTTCATCTAAAATTCTCTCGTCTGTGAAGTAAGGGTCGTTCTTGAGGTGCTGATTCTATATTGAAATGAGAAGACTCATTAGGCGACTCCATATGGTGGGGTTTGACTAGACATGGTTGTTGCTGCGCCGCTGTGGCGGCATTGTGAGACTGTACGGTGTCATGAGAAGTTCAAGTTAATGTTTACACTCCGCTCCTTTAATGCTGAATGAAATAAAGTGTTGAACATCACTTATCACGCTTGGCATGTTTACTACCTCTTAACAAACAGTCTGTTTTCAAGCTGAAAGATACAAGCTGAGGCTAGGCTAGCAACGTTAGCAGAGGTAACAGACCACTATCTAAAAAAAGTTACTGGCTGCCACATATAACGTTCAAGCCACTTGTGATCTACTGTGGCTTCTAGGGTCTCAGCATGGCTTTAATTTAAGTAAACAAGTAGTAGTAAGAGCACAACGCTAAGCAGGGTGCTGAGAAACCGAACAAAGCTCAGTTGAGTCAGTTACAGAGGACTGCTGCGTGTCAGAAGGCCAACCACCGACCAGGATGCAGCAGGTGGAGGGTTACGTTCACGTTCACAGGCCTGGTTTGCTTTGTGAGTGCACGGTGGTTTATTGATGACGCTATCTTGCAGACTTAGAAAACAGCATCACATGTAGACCCGTCAGAGACGTCTACTCGTCTTAGACCTGGAAAACTCCAAAGCTCCGAACTGGAAAGTCACCCTGTAGCCTGATGCAAACTGCGTAAGAGCTTAACCAAGAACTGACATCTTCAGCCACATAAAGGATGCAAACATTCGTTCAGAGGACGTATCATGTTGCCAGTTAAACTGAAATACAGACACTAACCAGGTGTTTACTTTCCTTTGCAACCTAGGGCTTAAAAAGCTGACTCACTGGAAACCTGGCATCCAACAATGGCACATTTATTCTTGTTTACATCCCAAATGTAGTTTGCTGTGAAATCTTGTTGTAAACAGCGGAGGCAGCGGTATGAAGGTGGGGCTGCTGGGTGTGGTTAATCTAGTGGAGAGTGGGGCACTACTCTCCCAGCTGTCTATTGAATCGGACGCCTTTTTTAAAAATTACATTAGGCACTGGGGTGGCCAGGTACATGTAACAATCATTATTATTACTATTAGCAGTAGCTAACAGTAGCATAGCATTATGAGTATTATTTTGTATATCATGTATATCACATTTGTCTGTGCAATTAAGTTACATAAATTATGATATAAATGTTGTTTATCTATATGCACTTTACATGGTTAATCATTATCACAACACTGATATTGCTGTAATAGACAAATGAGCCTCTAACCAATCACACGGTTTTTATGATATGCTGTTGTCATTCTGACCAATCACAGCTCCATATGAGTCTCTACTGTAATGAAGAAAGGTGTCCATGCAATCCAGCAACAGGAAACGATTTTGGTTAAAATTATGCAGGCCCATATTTAACCATGTCACATTATTGATTCGCCAGTCCTTTTTTAATATAGCAACATAATTGCAATATTAGTATTTAAAGACGTTCTATATACAAATGACTATATAAATTATTTGATTAAAATTAAATGGGCACGTATGTCATATGTTCTGCTTGCATTTATTTTTTTAAATGTGACCAACAGACATAATGTATGTTGCAAACTCTCTTTATGTCTTAGAACTAAACAGGTTTTTTTTTTTTGTTACTGTGCCTTTAAGACAACCTCTGTCCTGATTGGCTGCCACATCCCTCATTCGGAGAGCAGGGCTGAAACACTGCTTATAAGGTCAGTGTGAATGGGTGGGGCTAAACTGTAGGCTAAATATATGTATACGTATATGTAAATATATGCAGATATATGCAAATGCTTTGTCTTATACCAAAAAAAAAAACCAAAAACAAAAAACAAATAAATTTAAAACTAATATTAAATCCATATATTGACTAGCAGTACAATTTAAAACTACTTGTTTACATAATTCTTCAAACTCTTATTCAATTACAAAAGCAAAGTTTGTCTCCCAGTGCAGGAGCCCTTTAAATTTCCTCCTCACATATTGGCTTATTCCATACAAAATGACCAGGAACGCTCATATGCTCCTCAGCCTCTGTTCAGTCACAGCTGGATGAATGAGCTGCTCGTTTGCCATTGAATGGTGAAACACGGCGCAACACGTTTTCCGTCGTACTGTAGCACAGCTTTGCTCATGTGATCAGCACGGCTGAATGGCGTAGCAGGAGGATTCCTGGCACGGAGTGGAGTGTGAACGTGTGTGAAAAGGCTCCTGTTCCGAAACGCTCTCGCCGTGCCAGAACTGCTCGGCTGATTCAAAAACCTGAACACAGCTTTCGTAGTTGCCGCGTCACGTTTGGGAGAAACTCCTCAGCACGTACCGGGCCTACACCCCCTCTGTCCCCCAGTTTCTTGATGTTGTTGCTGGTTTTCTAGGTGTAAATACATGAACACACTATCTACAGGCACAAACGTCTGCACATTTCATCACACAGTTACCGTTTATGCACCGGAATATGAAGATACGACTGAACTTCACCAATTAAAACAGATATTAGGTATAAAAATAGGCAAAAGTATGAACAAATACATGCAGGCTATCACATGATAATGGCTACTGCTGCTTTTAGCTATGCACCTGTCCATTTTTATTAGCGCTCAACAAAACATTTAATATATAACAGTGATGGTGTAGAATTACACTGCTTTATTTTAAAGACAATCGTAATAATAAAGCTGCATTGCTTCTTTAGCTTTGCACTGGAGCTGCAAGGCTAATGTAAATTTTGGCAAACACTTAGCATGGTGCTAACCGCAGGCGCAAATCATCACTCTCTTGTGTTCAGTACTCTCTAAAAGACTTGATTACGTGTATTTGACACATATTTGTGAATCACAATCGCAAATTGAAGCAAATCTCGTATCATAATCTTGTTTCGTCATTTATATGCGAACTGTACAAGTGCTCTCACAGGTCCTGTACCGAGGAGGTGATGGTCACCTGGACCTTTTTCATTTTACATATTTTCCTGAAGAGCTAACTGTAAGAATAAGGTGATTCTCCAAAGCAGATGAAACATATTTCCATATATGTTTAAATATATATGTAAAAATAAGAACCGACACATAACATTATGTATACATTGACACATAATCCATATACATGTGTTTGTCTGCTTCAATACGCGGACATATATTTGCATATATTTAAATGTTTTAAAATGGAAAGCTGAATATATTTAGCATATATATTTTTACAACATCACATATTTTGCATATATGCGTTTCCATATAAGCGAATCCTGTAACAGTGTATGTACATTCATTTTTGTTCCATATGGCTTATTTTGTGTACAAGTAGTTTCATTATATCATTACAAAATAAAAAAATAAAAATAATCTTTTTGAGAATTTACAATTGAATTTTAAGGACTGTTCATTTCTTAATTGCTTTTTCGTTTCTGCCGTGTTGTTACCAAGACTGAGCTGAAGAAATATATCACATTCACACTCAACACTAATTTCAGATTATATAGTTCATTTTCAACCTCCAGCTCTTCAAAGAAAGTGCACACAGATGCAAATATCACGCTGCAACATCAACATCAAGATGGTGCTACTGTTTTTTTAGGAATGCTATGTCCTCCCTATGGTCCATGTTTATAGATAACAGTGTGTTACACAAGTCTACTTTTATAGATACTGACCAACTCCACACGGTATGAGGATAAGCATGTGATCATTTAGGCCTGCAGTTAGCACCATGCTACGCTCATCGTCAAAAAAATAGCTGCACCCAGAAGGAATCAACCGACAGGAATGAAACATGCTGGGGAAGGTTTGACCTTGTGAGACATGAGAATGAGAACTCGGCCATGCATGTGACGTAAGCAAGGGAGGCCCTTATCTCTGTACCTGACTGACCCAACAGCCACCATTGCGGACATTCAGCGAGTAGTGATACCTCCATGCGTCATCCTGTTAGTGCAGCACCATTGGCAGACGGCTGCACCACGCAGGACTACATGCACACAGACCGTTACGACGACTGTCCTTAACACCACGTCACCGTCACCAAAGACTGCAATGGTGTCGTACCAGACTGTCATGGAGTGACTCAGAATGGCAGCGGGTCGTCTTCAGTGACGAGTCCCGCTTTTGTCTTGGTGGAGACGACCAACGAATCAGTGTGTGGAAGCACCGTGGTCAGCACCAAGATGAACGGTTTATTGTCACACGTCCAGAAGGCCTGGGGTCACTCCGCCTCCACCCCTACCGCACCATCTGCAGGAACTGGGTGAGGATATTCAAGCTGCATGGGATGGATTATCACAGGACACCATTAGGAACCTCTACAGCTCCATGCTAAGACATCTGCCTTAGCAAACGTGCTAGCCGGACACCATTCTGTGGGTATGTATGTGTAGCTCAATAAATATTGATCATATCAGTCTAAATTTATCATCATTTATTGTTTCTTCCTTCCCAATAGCATCGCAATCCGACGCTTCCTTCTGGGTGCAACTGTTTATTGCCAATGAGTATAACTGACAATGTATTAGCTTTCATTACTAGCTCAGTTAGCCTTGTAGCTCTAGTGCAAAACTAGCATGACAGCCTTTATGGAAGGATGCCTGTATGTGATTATATGTACTGTGAGTATATTTTATTGTAACTAGCGCCAATATAGCTAATATATTCATAATGATATATCAGCACATGATAGGGCCTCTGGTATGACTAACAGTAGTCTCTCAGTGAATCCTCACTGCACAGAACATATTGTGTTGATAATTTCAGAAAACTAGACACCATCGTTTGGGAAACATTTTGCTGACTTATTTAACACCAGCACGTACCTTACAGGCATTTTATGAATGCAAATAAAGTTATTTATAATACACGCATAAACCAGGATGTTCTGTGCAGCATCATTAAGAGTCTTTCATGGAAAAGGTGTACGTGCCTGGTGAAGCACCCTCTTATATACGCTTTAGCTATATTTGTAAATGTTAGCAGAGAGAGTATTTATAATCACATTTAGAAATGTATATAAAGAGCATTCAGGCCGTGTGGTCAAAAACAGGTCACTCCTGAAAGAGGCCAATAGACACGACTTAAAGAGGGAACAGATTCCCACAGCAGTCCAGTGACTTCCAAATTCAACAGTGGGACAGACGGGTTCCCCTTTTAGAGAGACTTTGCTAAAGGATCTGATTTATACTAATACCTCTGGAAAAATTGAAGAGCCCACCTGTAAATGATCAGTTCCTCTAGCTGTACAGGTTCTGGGTTTGTGTTGAACCAAAATGAGCAGTTCTGTTTGATTCTATACCCTACTGGAAACACGTCTCCCAAATTCCAGATCAAATATTGTATTTAGATCTGTTTATTTAGAAAATCACTAATGACCCTCCAGAAGCCTGTTTTTAGAACCATGCTCGCTGTGCATTTCACCCCAGCCACCGCTCGCCAGTCTTTCTGTAGGTCACTTGAGGTCATCTTACGGTGGTTAAGTGACACTGGAATGAGGTGGCGCTCATCACGGTCAGTAGAGAGTGGTTTTGGCCCTCTGCCAGTCTGTAGCTGTGTTGTCCTGTGTGTTTGCTGCTTGACCTTGTTCTTATGAACCAGACGCTCACTGTATCTGCCAGTAAAGCTAGAACCCAACCTTCTGTTCCTCACTAAGAACCTGCTGTACATGTGGAGATGCTGATTTAAGGAGAAACTGGAGTGGGCTCTTATTTATTTCCAGAGCTGTATACAAATGCCATTTTTCCTTGGATTCTAGCTAGATTCTAGTTCTAGAGCAACAAGCTTAAAATTTAAAACAGCACCTGGTCAAATCACATCTTTAGTCAAAGTAATAACATGTATTTAAATGAGCAAACGTAGGCACTGGTGTTTTTAGTATCGTGACTGAATTTTGTATATTTTTACTGTCAAAGTGCATGTGGTAAATTATTAATCGATCATTAGCTTCATTTTTCATAATATATATGATAACACATTTTGACCTATTTGACCTCAGTCTGACCCTTCGGCTCATCTGTCACAGTGCAGGCTGAAGCCCAGCTGCTTTAATAGACCCTGTGATTGTAGCGCTCTCATTCAAATACAGCTATTATTTGTCTCACAATGCTCACAGATAAAGCAGCTTGGTGGAGCTTCAGTTCCCCCCCAAAGAGCCTCCACTGTAACAAGAACCCACCAGCTGTATGAAAGAGAGCAAGAGGCTACAATCACAGAGGAGATGAACCACTGGTCTGTGTATATGAAGCATATGATATATCCATTCACTGACTGTATAGATGATATATATGTAATAGACGCTCATTAATTGGACAGGCAGATCTTCGCCCTCACTGACATCAGTGAGGAAAACTGGAAACTGAGTTCACTATGTGGAATCAATGTTCTGGTCTATTTATATACAATGCATTGCTTCTGAATAGAAAACACATTTTCAGGAGCTAATTTGTGCAAATGAGACGTGATCAATCAGGAATTATAATGTTAGACGCATGACAGTCCCTTTTATTATATCTTATAGATGCCTATTAGAGACAAATTAACAACTTTAAAGGACGCTGGAAACTTAAATCTGTGTTTTCTTTCGAAAACAATTCACATGTACTGTTACAGTTACAAGTACACCTTTTAAATAATCTTAATTAATCCATCAATCAATAAACGCCCAACGAATGTCCCCATTTGTCTCTCCTCTCTATGTAAAGTGGTGGTGATAATCTTGGGTAATGCTTCAGTAAGCATTACCCTGACCAATCACAGGGTTGACCTTTCTTGCTCCGCCCACATAAAAACTAAGTCAGAGAAGCTTAGTAAGGCAACACAGCATGACCAAAAGTAAGTAAGCTAGACCACCTGCATTGTTCCTTCATCCGTTCATTCCTTTATCCATACACCAACATTGTTCCTTCATCCGTTCATTCCTTTATCTATACACCAACATTGTTCCTTCATCCGTTCATTCCTTTATCCATACACCAACATTGTTCCTTCATCCGTTCATTCCTTTATCCATACACCAACATTGGTCACTCATCCGTTCATTCCTTTATCCATACACCAACATTGTTCCTTCGTCCATTCATTCCTTTATCCATACACCAAAATGTTCCTTCATCCGTTCATTCCTTTATCCATACGCCAACACTGTTCCTTCATCCATACACCAAAATGTTCCTTCATCCGTTCATTCCTTTATCCATACACCAACATTGGTCACTCATCAGTTCATTCCTTTATCCATCACCAACATTGTTCCTTCATCCATTCATTCCTTTATCCATACACCAGCATTGTTCCTTCATCCGTTCATTCCTTTATCCATACACCAGCATTGTTCCTTCATCCATTCATTCCTTTATCCATGCACCAACATTGTTCCTTCATCCACTCATTCCTTCATCCATACACCAAAATGTTCCTTCATCCGTTCATTCCTTCCTTTATCCATACACCAACATTGTACCTTCCTTCATTCCTTTATCCATGCACCAACATTGTTCCTTCAACCGTTCATTCCTTTATCCATGCACCAAAATGTTCCTTCCTTCATTCCTTCCTTCCTTCCTTTATTCATACACCAGCACTGGTCACTCATCGGTTCATTCCTTTATCCGTGCACCAACATTGTTCCTTCATCAGTTCATTCCTTTATCCATGCACCAACATTGTTCCTTCATCCGTTCATTCCTTTATCCATGCACCAACATTGTTCCTTCATCAGTTCATTCCTTTATCCGTACACCAACATTGTTCCTTCATCCGTTCATTCCTTTATCCATACACCAGCATTGTTCCTTCATCCGTTCATTACTTTATCAATACACCAACACTGTTCCTTCATCCGTTCATTACTTTATCAATACACCAACATTGTTCCTTCAACCGTTCATTCCTTTATCCATGCACCAAAATGTTCCTTCCTTCATTCCTACCTTCCTTCCTTTATTCATACACCAGCATTGGTCACTCATCGGTTCATTCCTTTATCCATGCACCAACATTGTTCCTTCATCAGTTCATTCCTTTATCCGTACACCAACATTGTTCCTTCATCAGTTCATTCCTTTATCCGTACACCAACATTGTTCCTTCATCCACTCATTCCTTCATCCATACACCAAAATGTTCCTTCATCCGTTCATTCCTTCCTTTATCCATACACCAACATTGTACCTTCCTTCATTCCTTTATCCATACACCAACATTGTTCCTTCATCAGTTCATTCCTTTATCCGTACACCAACATTGTTCCTTCATCCACTCATTCCTTCATCCATACACCAAAATGTTCCTTCATCCGTTCATTCCTTCCTTTATCCATACACCAACATTGTACCTTCCTTCATTCCTTTATCCATACACCAACATTGTTCCTGCATCCGTTCATTCTTTTATCCATACACCAACATTGTTCCTGCATCCGTTCATTCCTTTATCCATACACCAACATTGTTCCTGCATCCGTTCATTCTTTTATCCATACACCAGCATTGTTCCTTCAACCGTTCATTCTTTTAACCATAAACAAGCATTGTTCCTTCATCCGTTCATTCCTTTATTCATACACCAACATTGTTCCTTCCTTCATTCCTTTCTTCCTTTATTGATACACCAGCATTGTTCCTTCATCCGTTCAGACCTGTTCCTATATCTGATTTTCTTTGGTCAGGTCAGCATCACATAAAAGCTGGATAATGATGTTAGTTGTGTATGAGGGGCGGAGCAGGCTAGGAGTGTTGGATAGAGAGCCGCTCAGCAGCCACACAGTTATCCAGTCGGTTTTTTCAGCATTGTTTTATTACACTGATATTTTTCATTCAACCTTTGCTGGATGTTTAATTTAACACTTAAGTTTATTATCAGACAAACATTACTAATATTCCATTCTGTGTTCGCTGTGATGGCAACAGTGTGATGATTAAGACATGATGCTAGTTGATTTGATATTAGCTTCCATTATTTGCTAGCTAAATTAACCTCAATAGCTCGAGTGCAAAATTAAAGAAGCAACATGTCTCGGCTGATTGCGTTCGGGATGAGGGGGGCATCTACATACATTAGATTTTAGGCCAGACTATGCCTTTAATTTTGGGTTCCTCGCCTCTATTTTTTTGGTCATTTTCACACTGGGCTTTCTCATTAGAGGCCCGCGTACCGGATTTCAGTAAAGCAGCTTTAGTACTGTAATCTGTAAAACTGCTCTCATAACAAAAATGCAGCCTGTATAGGAAATCAAAATAACACACAAGGATTGAATTGAATTGAAGTGAACTGTACCAGGTAGGTATTTCTAATAAAGTAGACAGTGAGAGCATTAATGCCAGTAATAGCAGCAGCAATCATAACGCAGAGAATGATAAAAAGGCAAAAAGGTTGATGATAGCGAGTGAGGGACGTCTGTGATTCATTAATACATTCTGCATTTACATTCCATCTCTTCATATCCGCCATTGAAAGGTCACAGAAGGACAAAGAGGCGGCCTACATTCTGACACACGTGCGCTGCGCGAAAGCAGAAATAATAAAAAAAAAAGAAAAAGATTAAAATCCCGAATATTACGAAGCTGAAATACAACGCAGGGTTTGAAAGGGAGAATCAAAAGTCACTCGAGAGCCGTCGACTTCAAGGGCAGGTTGGCCAGGAGTACTCACGGGGGGCTGAATGAGAGCGCTTCTTTGAGGAAATAAATAAAATAAAATACCTAAAGAAATAAATAAAAAACACAATGATATCTTTCCTCCATCCAGTCCTCCTCTCCTCTTAAAGGGTGAGAGGCTTCCGGCCTGGAGAGATTCGGTTAAAGCCGCACTCTGAAGACAATGCCCTTTCAGCATATGAGTGTCAGACACGTAATTACTGGAGGCCCACTTCAGCCAGCTTTAACCCCCACCCCTCCAGCTGTGTACACCTTCTTCATGGGAAATTCCACCAAGCGTTCAAAAATTTCGGCATCAGAGCGCTCCGGTCCGGAGAAACAGATATGGTGCACAGTGGTGGTGATGGGAACCGGACATCCACCTCTAAAAGCTCCCTCACAAAAAGTGCAAAAATACACGAACTGGTGATAAATATGCTGCCTGGCGTGTGAGACATCGCTTTACTGTAGTTTGGTCCTTAAAACCCATTTATGGTGGAGGGATACATGCAGGACGTTGTGAGGCAAAATAGTCCCCAAAGAAAACACATTATTTTCAGGTTTTACCCTCATAAACATTCCATATAAACACTCACGTGGTGGTTTTGATAGCAAATAAAGAGTCTGTATTTGTGTTGTAGACATGGAGACCCCTGGTTCCCATCACCACCACTGTACAGAACATCTGAACCTCCAAACCCACCCTGAATCACTCTGTTTACATCTCAAACGGTGAAATATGGAAGACACGTCTACTTACATAGTTTTAAAGTACTTCTCACTTCTCACGAACAAGTGGAGAAATTGTGCAGGAAGTGCCGGCGCTAAGGATTTCAATCCACATCAGTGTTTGAAGGTGGAGGAGATATTTCATAACTGATATCATGGAGCGCATAGAAGCTCTTTTAAAACAAAGGATACTGATGTAGCATGAAGCTTGTAAGAAACCGTAGACTCCCTGGTCCATACAGGCCGTATATGAAAATTAAGGTGCAAAGTGTTTTTGTAATATCACAAAAAACAACATATTTGCATACGTTTATTCACCTGTTCAGCCTACAGCAGTTTAGACACGCCCACCCACACTGAAGTTACAGCAAGTGTTTCAGCCTGGACTGTTTTTCGAATGAGGCGATCAGAGCAGAGCTACGTCGCGTATATCAGTCTTGGAGTTACAGTGACAAATTCTACATAAAGGTATAAAGAGCTGCTGGAACACGCCCATATTCACGAAACCACAGAAATATCAAACACGGGCTTCAAATACAAGAAACACGTAGAGTATGGGCCCTGAAGTACTCGAGTAATTATATTTCAATCGTATAGCAATCCGACAGTAACAACCCGAGACTTCTGAAGGGGTTAAGCACTCCGTTTTCCTCCTCTCCTCCCTTTTAGTCAGGGTATAGACATTTTGTCATTGATTTGCATCTGAAGACCCTTAGGCCGTTCTTGGTCCACTCCGGGAGTGCTCTCTTGTCTCTGCCTCCGGCAGGTGCCCTCTGGATAGGTCCAGAAATGAATGCACTTTCCATATTTGGAAGAACGCTTAACGGGCAACTAAAGATCATGCGCATCACAAGGGCCTAATGTCACATCTACATGATAATGACAACATCTCCACTCAAAGGCCACATGCTTAAAGATACAATCAGCAGGCTTGTTCTTCTTTAGCTAAATTACATGTAAATTGACCCCCGTGTTAATCAGTGAGGTTTATTCGGCGGCACTGTATCAATAAATTCGCTGTTCTATAAAGAAACTGGAGGGAAATCAATTCCTGAATGAATGTACACCATTCCCAAAATAAAAAGGTTGGCATGGAAGTGGTTTCACCATATCTGCTGTGTTCATTCTTTGCTAAATTTGTAGATAAGATTGATTTTTTTCATATATTAACCTTATAAAGGATATCTGTAACACATGAAAATACTGGAGATCAAAATCAATTCTTGAATATGAATATGCACTGCTGTTAAAAAAATGCATGTATAATGATTCACTATCAAAGGAACTGTAAAAACCCTGAATATTAAAATAAATTCCTTAAGGTTTTATAAAAACCTGCTTGTGCAGAACTAGATTTGCCCCATGTATTGTGAATTTTAGCTACATTTTAGCTAAAGTACCAGTAAAAAAAATAAAAAAAGGAACCAAAATCAATTCTTAAGTCAACTGATTTTGGTTAATATATTTTAAAAAGTTTGGATAGAAGTGACTTCAATGCATGTGCTCAGACCTTAAGCTATTAGCTACGTTTCTTGTGCTAATAAAGTAAGTTTATACAGTATATCAATAAAACAAGACCAAAATCAACTGAATACACACACCATAAAAAAACAGTTTGAATAGAAGTGATTCTAATGGACATGCTATGTTTAGCTAAGTTACTTACAATGGTGTATTCTGGGGAAAAAAAAACTTAAATCAAAATAAATGACTCATTATTCATATGCAGTATTTGAAAAACTGGTCCATATCTCATGTAGTGTTTAGTTTTTAAATGTTTGAATGTTTAGACTAATCCACTAGGTTTATATAGAGTATCAGGGAAATTGGTGTACTGTGAAAATATAATTCCTCAATGAATATACACAGTAAAAAGTATACCTATTTTTAATGTATGGTTTTAATGCATGTGCTGAAATCATAAGCTATTTTTAATAATTTTTAGCTTATTTTTAAGGCACATTTCTTGTACTTATCAAGTAGGTTTATACAGCATCATGAAAAAAAAAATTAATCTAATTCAAATTCTGATTATTAACATAAATTGTTGCAGAAATTCTTCTCTGCTGTGATTTTGCTAAACGATGTATAAGCGTACCTGTGCTAACTAGGTCCCTATGATGATGTACACTGTATATCAATAAAATCAGTCTAGCATGAAAAAAATGTACATCAAAATCAATTCCTGAATGATTTTGCCCCAATGCAAAAATCTGTTCAGACTGACCTGGTTTCACTGCATCTGCTGCGAGAAATGCGTCAAAAAAAATCCAAGCTAAACAGGCCATGGAAAAGTCTCAATTCCTGAACCATACTGACTGCAGCTTTACGGTATATGAGCAGTGAATCAGTGGCGCACTGCAAGCGTGATCCATAAAGAAATGCTTATTGTAACTGAATCAATTGAATGAGAGCGATTTCAACACCCACTGTAAGGTGATTAGTGTCTCGTGAAAATGACTGGCCTTGGTCTTAATTTCTCCGAAATCTACCAAACCGATTTCCGAGAAGCAGAGCTGCGATAAGAGTGGACGTGTTATAGCAAAGTAACATGACATTACTCAAGACTATATTGTGCTTCGTCTGTGTACGCCACGAGCCCTACAATCGTGCCTTTTAGTCAGAAACAGAAGATTCTGTATGGACAGATCCAGCCGCTGTTCGCTGAGCTTTAAGAGGAGGCCCAAAACCGAACAATGGCTTTGTTTTGCTAGTAATCCCGACGAAGAATTCTCAATCTGCCAAATCTCCAATCTGAGAAACATAAGGCCTATGAAAACCTGACCTGCTCAGATTAATAACAGTGTTGCAAGAGCAACGTGTTGGGACAGCCAGCCATTTCACAAGGGCCCCAGAGAAAAACTGCCAAATTCTCATTATTTCCTATTTCCTCTTTCAGAATGGGAATAAGAATTAATTGCAAGCCTGAACTTAAGAGGAAAAAAGAGGAATGAAGAAAAAAAACCCTGCATAAAAGCTCTTTACCATGTCTCATAATGCCGTAATAAGGCACTTTCTTAGAATAGCCATTGTTTAGAGAAAGCGTTCTGTGTAGGGTCCACTATATATGGGAAAGTCCAATGGGGCATTCATAAAAGAGGTTTTCAGTCGTTCCTCTCTGTTGTTTTATTGATCTTTACTGTGTTGTTGTTAAAGGCCACATATCATGGAAAGCAGTATGGCCTCAAATGTTTCAGTATATGTATCTCAAAATGATAAATGCAAAGGAAAAGGAAGAAAAACATATTTTACTGTAATGAAACGGAACCAGATGTCTTTATAACTTTATATAAGTTACTGTGGGTCATTTTTAAGTCTAGTAATCATGACATTTACACACAAGGACAACAGGCTTTTTCCAATTTTGCCACAAAAACAAAAAACATGACAAAATTGGGGAGATGTGTGTGTATATATATATATATATATATATTGTCTCTGTCCAATGAAAAACATGTATCTCCATTTATGTTGATTTTTAGTTTTATGGATTTGAACACAGCAGCTGCTGTTTACACTGTGTCAAAATGTGATGATGAATGTACCAACAACAGAAATGGTCCAAAATAGCTTGGTAAAAACTCTGGTTCCATTGACTTACATTGAA
>CM067500.1:2356305-2372971 GCA_034552555.1 Semaprochilodus insignis
ATATATATGTATATATATATATATGTATATATATATATATATATATATATATATACACACACAATATATATATATATACACACACACACACACACACATATTCATAACTGGATAATGAGCGTATAGAATCGCCAGGGTCTTTCCAATACACTTTTCCAATAACTTAACAAATTATCTGTAATAACTTTATATATCTACACCACCCGCCCGGACTGTTTGCACACTCATTGTGCATTATATCAGCTGCACTTACTATATGGGAGCTCTTTGTAGTTACAGACTGTAGTTCATTTAGTTGTTGCTGCTGATGAATGTAAGCCAATGCAGATGAGCTAGCATGATGCTAACTGCTCATTTATGTTCATTAGTAGCATTGCACATGTATCAGTCAGAATTTCTGAGGTGACATGCAAATTGTTTATGACTCTGTTTACTTCAGGTTCATTCCTGACGAAGTCACGTTTGACGAAGATGCCAAAGACAGGGCGACAGACGTGGACTTGTCCACTTACCAACCCAAACTGTTCTTCTCTGCCGCGACCACCACTGCGAAGGTCAGCTAGTCCTGCTTTTGATTTGTTTTCCAGCCTATTGTCATCCCTAAGTATTAAACAGGCTGTACATTCAAGGCTGATGTATGTAAATGAGATGTGTTCTGATTGGCTGGCCTGTATTATGCCTTGTTCACTCACGGTTTATAGCTTCAGTGTGAGTGGGCGGAGCTGGCATAGGTTTATAAGGTGGGAATAAATAAATGTGATGGTGTGTGTGACCTCACAAAAACAATGAATTTATCCCAGGCTAATTTGGCAGTTTGGTTTCCATATATGGACCGTATGGACTGTCTGCAAACTACGCTGAACACTTATAAACAGGCCATTTATAAACATCGGTATAAGGAGTTAAGTATATAAACTTGGAAAACCTGAATATATAAGCAGGTAAATAAGACCAACATGGTGCAGAATCTGTCTGAACTGTCTGCATTGACTGTCTGCATTGACCAACTCAAGAAATAAATGGAAAAATCTGAATCCGAACATGGAATTTTTCTTAAATGGTGCAGTAGTTACGTTCTGGAGTACACCGAAGATGCTAGAATATCCTCTGCAACATTTAAGGTGGAATAGAAGTTCAAATAAGAAGCTAATGAGTTCAGTGGAGTTCATGTACCAAAGAAGGTCCCTTTGTTGTTGGGGCTGTACATTATATTTTAAGTTCTTTCAGTCATTGTTGAAATGTTCTGTGTCCAGGTGGAGCTAACGTGGGACGAGACAGATCACGATCGAGTGACTGCCCTCAGTAAGAAGTTCAGTAAGGATGAGCTGCTGGAGATGGACTTCAAGGCCTACCTCGCTTCCTCCAGTGAGGATGAGGACGAGACGTTTGCAGAAGAAAAAGTAGTTGAGGAAGTGGGTGAGTGGTGATCATCCATCTTCAAGGGCTTTAGTTGAGGAAGCGGGTGGGGGGTGATCATCTTCAAGAGCTTTAATTGAGGAAGCGGGTGAGTGGTGATCATCTTCAGGAGCTTTAGTTGAGGAAGCGGGTGAGTGGTGATCATCTTCAAGGGCTTTAGTTGAGGGTGCAGTGTGTGGTGATCATCTTCAAGAGCTTTAGTTGAGGAAGCGGGTGAGTGGTGATCATCCATCTTCAAGAGCTTTAGTTGAGGAAGCGGGTGAGTGGTGATCATCTTCAAGAGCTTTAGTTGAGGAAGCGGGTGAGTGGTGATCATCCATCTTCAAGGGCTTTAGTTGAGGAAGCGGGTGAGTGGTGATCATCTTCAAGAGCTTTAGTTGAGGAAGCGGGTGAGTGGTGATCATCTTCAAGAGCTTTAGTTGAGGAAGCGGGTGAGTGGTGATCATCTTCAAGAGCTTTAGTTGAGGAAGCGGGTGAGTGGTGATCATCTTCAAGAGCTTTAGTTGAGGAAGCGGGTGAGTGGTGATCATCTTCAAGAGCTTTAGTTGAGGAAGCGGGTGAGTGGTGATCATCTTCAAGAGCTTTAGTTGAGGAAGCGGGTGAGTGGTGATCATCTTCAAGAGCTTTAGTTGAGGAAGCGGGTGAGTGGTGATCATCTTCAAGAGCTTTAGTTGAGGAAGCGGGTGAGTGGTGATCATCTTCAAGAGCTTTAGTTGAGGAAGCGGGTGAGTGGTGATCATCTTCAAGAGCTTTAGTTGAGGAAGCGGGTGAGTGGTGATCATCTTCAAGAGCTTTAGTTGAGGAAGCGGGTGAGTGGTGATCATCTTCAAGAGCTTTAGTTGAGGAAGCGGGTGAGTGGTGATCATCTTCAAGAGCTTTAGTTGAGGAAGCGGGTGAGTGGTGATCATCTTCAAGAGCTTTAGTTGAGGAAGCGGGTGAGTGGTGATCATCTTCAAGAGCTTTAGTTGAGGAAGCGGGTGAGTGGTGATCATCTTCAAGAGCTTTAGTTGAGGATACGGTGTGTGGTGATCATCTTCAGGTGCTTTTATCAGCCCCATGTAAACTCATTCACCAAGGTGATTAAAATTCACAGATGACATTCTTACTGGAAACACTCCCCTTTCCTTCCCCTTCACCCCAAATGTAGTCCGTCAGCTGAACATGTTTGCTTTGCTTCTTCTGTTTTACACCTGAATCATCACACACGTCTCAAACTCTGTGAAGTTGTTCAGTAATCTGAAGAAGCCTTGCTTAGGTGGTTTCTGACACTGCATGACACTAAAAAGAATAAAAGTTAATTGGCATAAACTATAAACAGTCGCAGCAGCCAACTTGCCCGAGTTTTGTTTATAGGTATCAGTTTTGTCCCAATCTGGTCATGCCCGATTCCTGAGCACTGGCTAGGTCTATCTTTGTGGAACTATCAGTCAAAGCACTCATGTTACAAAATCAACCAATCACCCGACCCCACACACGGCACTGGGAGTGGTTATCGTACGCACACAGCAAACCCTAGCCCGCCAATTTCAGGAGGCTCCAGGGCTCAAAATCAGCTTTCACACTTGACCAAATTCCCTAAGCACCGTGCATCAAGGTGAGTGGGTGAACCGTCCTACCCACCTGGACGCCTTACAAGCTTTCCCCTTCACGGTTCACTCAGTGATCTTAACATGCAATGCTGGTTTCCATTTGTGTAATTTAGTCCCTCATGTCTTTGTCAGAGATGAAGCCGGCAAAGTCCTCAATGGAGGAGAAGAAGGGAGGTAAGAAAGGAAAGAAGAAGGATGATCAGATCGCAAAATACCGTGAGCTACTGCAGAACATCCAGGATAAAGACAGGAAGGAGAAGGACAAGTCTATGGAGATGGAGGTCACCTGGGTGCCAGGTAAGAGTTTCAGGCAAATTTCATATTCAGGTATTATGAGTGGTGTGATCCAGCACACGCTCTGTAGGGAGCAGACTTGGTGAAGCTGTTGTCGCTGCGCTGGACTTGTTTGTGCTTTTGCTCAGACGGGAAGCAGGAATGCAAGCTGTGGATGAAAATGTGGGAAGTGCGGGTGTTGTGTGGATGCACGGGGCTAATGGTGATGGAGGTCTGTTTGGTTCTTGATCAGGGTTGAAGGAGACCACGGAGAAGCTGGTGAAGAAAAAACTGGAAGGCAAAGACAAACTGACGCCATGGGAGAAGTTTCTGGAGAAGAAGAAGGAGAAGAAGAAAGAGAAAGAGAAGAGGAAAGAGAAGAAGGTAAAAAATAAAAAAAATTTTTTAAAGTATTTTTTAAAGGGGTGAAAAAAAGAATCTGACAGGTGTATACTGGTGATGATGCCTTCTCTCTCTTTTTATCTCTCTCTCTCATTCACTTATTCACTCTTTCTCTTGTTCCTTTTGCTCTTTTCTCTCTCACTGTCCTTTCTCTTCCTTCTTTCCCTTGCTTTCACCTTTTCTCCCACTTTTCTCTCTCCCTTCTCATTTCCTGTTGCTTTCTTTCCTTTCTCCACTTGCCTTTTTTCTCTCTCTTCTCCCTCTGCTGCTCTTTTCTCTTCTTTCACTCTCTCCCTTCCTTCTCCCTTCTCCTGTCCCTCTCTTGCCCTTTTCTCTCTTTCTCTTCACTCTCTCATTCTTTTTCTCTCCTCATCTCTTCTCTCCTTTCTCTCTTTCCTCCTTACTCTATCCCTTATTTCTCCTCCTTCTCCCTCTCTATCTCACCAGGACGCCGAGGCTGAGCCTGAGGCTCAAGATGACGCTGACGCTGCTATCAGTGATGATGAACTTCCTCCTGATGTTGACCTCAACGACCCCTTCTTCTCTGAGGAACTAGAGGGCTCTACCGGTCAGTCCTGAAAGTCTTTTCACTTTTCTTTCCTTCAGTTTTTCTTTCTGCCTTTTTAACTGAAGTTTGTCCTCATGTTTGTGCTCACGTTAGCCACGGACCGTTTGCCATTTCCGTTACTATCCAAGAAGATGAGCGAGATGATAACGGAAATGGCAAACGATCCGTGGCTAACGTGAGCACAAACCTCAGATGATTAAGAGGCTTGTTTGGTTGCCTGAAAAGTAATGGTGTTATCATTCTGGAGCTGATTTATGTTTCCTGGTTCCCGGCTTGAACAGGAGCGTCACAGAAAAACAAGAAAACAAAGAAGAACAAAAAAGAGGAGGAGCAAAGAACACCAGAGGAGGAGGCGGAGTTAGAGAAGCAGAAGGTAAACACAAGGCAGCATCACCACAATATACAAACTGCCTGTGAATATTTAGGGGTCCAAGCACCGTATGTGCTATAGGATACTATTGGAATTGCTCAGATTTTTGCTTTTTGGTTTTGCAATTTTTTTAAATTGTGTTTAAACATTGCAGACGCATTTTTTACAAGGTTGTAACATGTTAAGCCTTCAAAGTCTAGATTCACCAGTGATATGAATCACCAGTCATGGTACATATGGAAAGTGTAGAGTCTGCACAGAATTTGTCCCCCTGTTTCAAATACACTCATCGTCAAAAAAGCAGTTGCACAAACAGCAGCACCCAGAAGGAATCAACCGACAGGAGTGGGTAGGTTTGACATCATGCTAATGATACAAGTTTCAAGCTTGGCCGTGCATGTGGCGTAAGCAAGGACGGGCCTTATCTCTGTACCTGCCTGACCCAACAGCCACGATTGAGGACATTCACACCCATCCACCCCTACCACACAATCTGCAGGAACTGTGTGAGGATATTCAAGCTGCACGTGATGGATTATCACAGGACACCATTTGGAACCTCTACAACTCCATGCTGAGACATCTGGCATGTTGGGTTACACGCCATACTGAGCGACACTACTGCTGTATGTGCAGCTCAATAAATATTAATCATATCAGTCTAAATTTATCATCTTTTATTGTTCCTGGTAACCTTTATCTTCCTTCCCAACAGCACTGCAACTATGTATTTTGATGAGGAGTGTAGCTACAAGGAAGAAATCACGGACATTACTGAGTGATTACTGAGATTTGCTGAGGATTTGTTTGCCTGTGTTTGTCTCTGTCTGCCGTCTGCAGATCTTCTAAGCAGTGCACATTAGGTCAGACTGTCAGTTGTAGATGAAAAACATCTGCCATGAATTCAGCTTCTGCTGGAAACAGTTTAAAGGCCGGGAGCTATGCTCTGCATGAACAGGACCAGCCTGGGATTTGATCCAGCAGCCATTAGATTATTAGCGCGGGGCTCCTGAGAGCTATTAGCCTGTTTTAACCGTGTTTCTATGTGTCTGTCTCACTGTTCTCAGGCTGAAATGGCTCTTCTGATGGAGGACGATGATGAAGAGAAGCACCGTCACTTTAACTATGATAAGATTGTGGAGCAGCAGAACCTGAGCAAGAAGAAGAGGAAGAAGCTGCTGAAGAGCAACACGCTGCTGGAGGAGGACAGCTTCCAGGTTAGAGTCCACATTCCAATTTCCTTTTTACGACACGTGTAAATGAATTAATAAAACCTCTAGAAACAAAGATCACAAATGGAACCAAAAATAGTTCTTTGGAGACTTTAGGAAGAACCTTCTGGATCATATGAACATTATAGAGCACCGTTTAAATGAACAATAGAAGTCATATCGCCCCCTACACTTCCTGTAGTGTATTACAGTCTGTCAGAATGACCGTGTGGGTCATATGAACATTATAGAGCACTGTTTAAATGAACAATAGAAGTCATATCGCCCCCTACACTTCCTGTAGTGTATTACAGTCTGTCAGAATAGTAGAGCGTTTTTAAAGTCATGTTGAGACACTACAAAGACATTTGGGTAATGAAGTCTCTGTATAGCAGAGATATAGTACTATGCAGTACTAATCGTATCTGATCGTCTCTATCCAATTTGAACAGGTGGATGTGCAGGACCCTCGCTTCCAGGCTATGTTCACGTCCCACCTTTACAACCTGGACCCATCAGACCCGGCCTACAAGAAGACCAAGGGCACCCAGAGCATCCTAGAGGAGAAGCACAGGCGCAGAGAGGAGCAGCAGCAGCACAGCCAGACGGAGGCACTGAAGAGCCAAAAAGCGCCGGAGAGACCCAACGAGAACGCATCCGAGCAAGACACCACCACCACCAGTGCCGGGGATTTAACAGAACCACGGAAAGTCATAGACCCCAGTCTGTCTATGCTTATCAAGTCGGTTAAGACCAAGACGGAGCAGTTTCAGGCGCGCAAGAAACAGAGGACAAAATAGAACTGAAAGGTGGAAATAAAAGACTGAGGCATGTTGTATCGCTTTGTTTTACTTGTGCAGGTGCACAAGGCTTTAGTGAGGATCAGAACCCTGAACTGGATTAAACTGGCTCAGTTCCCCAGTAAACACTGTACTTAGGAGATACATTTATTAGGAGATGAAGGTATTGATGTTGTGATATTGTGAGTACAAGGTTTATCATGGAAATGGGAATGGCAAATCCTTTTGTACAGAAGCTAAACATGATTCCAAAACCCTTAGCTAAAATATGATAATGTCATGGAAAAACAAATTTTCCCTGCTGGCTTTTTAAATAAAAAAAAAAGTTTGTTACAGTTTGGAACTTGGCTAACATTCTTATTTAGACAGTCAGTTAAATCTGCCTTCCTGGATTCTTTTGAGCTGTAGTTGGTAGCTGTACTATTGGTATGTGATGAGCTTCCACCAGAAGCTCAGTCTTTTCAAGCAGAGATGGGTCACGGCTCCACACGTTGTGCCAAACTTTGAAAGAGAGCTGCTTCACAGGTCTTTCACATCTGTCATATACAATCCTGGGAAAAGATTCAGGGAATCTGGAGGAACCCAAGTCCGTGTAGGGCAGGGCCGGACACCACTGCTGAATGTGCGAGACCTTCGAGCCCTCAGGCAGCACTGCATGAGAAACCGCTAATGCTGCTGGGTTAAGTAGAGCCACATGGGCTCGGGAGTACTTCGGAAAGCTGTTGTCACTTAACGCAGCAGCACAGTCTGCCACTGCATCAAGAATGGAACTCTATTATGCAGAAAGCAAGCCAAACATCAGTACTATACGGAAACGCCACCGAGTTCTCTGGGTCTTTTTAATGTCAGTGACGTTTTAACAGAGGTGGGTAGAGGAGCCCAAATCATCGATACTTAAGTAAAAGTATTGGTACTTGGAACATCCTGGAAATTGCCTTCCAATAAAGCAACTTGAGTAAAAGTAAAGAAGTATTAGGTCAATAAATCTAGTTAAGTACTGAGTAGCTGATAGCGTTGCAGTGGATCTTCTTAGTAAATCCACCATCTACCAGCACAGGACCTAAAGTCTGTATGAATTTGTATTTTGGCCTAAACTAAACTGGTTATGCTCCAACGTTAGAGATGTGACCAATCCCAAGCTGTAACAGATGTTGTCTACAGCAAAACATAATAAAATGAAACACTAAAAAGTAAATTAGTGACTAAATATGAGCGGCTGGAGTGTAACTGAGTTTACTCACTGAGTAAAAGTAGAAGCATTACTATTAGAAAATACTCAGCAGAGTACAAACCCACCTGTATTTCACTGAAGTACACGTACCTGAGTAAATGTAACTAGTTACTACCCACACCTCTGTATTTTAATGTAAGATCACAGCAAAAACATTTTAAAGGTAATCATGCTTCATATGACCACAAACATGAACCAACATGGTAACAAAAAAACACAGATTTTGATTTAATTTAAGATGAAAACTTGCTTTATTTGTCCTAAAGACAAATTCAGACACACATTCAGGAGTCCGTTGGCACTTGATCACTGGGGAGCAACACGGAGGCACATGTAGTGATTCTGTTACACACTGTTACACAAAAAAAAACACCCACACGTAGAAACGAGGTTAAAACACAAGCCTCTTTTCATAAAAATCACACGTTTAGCACAAGTTACAGCTGTAGACCCAATCCGGGAAATCACCCCCTGATTGTATATACATCTTAGGAAGCATATTGTTGCTGTTGGATCAGAACTTCTTTCCATTTCCAAACAAGGTTTTGTTGGCACAGTGACAGAAGCTAACAGCTAAATTTTGATTTAGCTTGGACTTATAAGAAGCTAAGTTCCAGGGCTGGTTACAGAGGACTTCCACTGATATTCCCACTGATATTCCCAAATTTCTCCATCATTAAACGGTTAAGATGTAAACAGAGTCATTCAGAGTGGGTTTGATGCAAGATGGTTCATTGTAGAGAATTTTCAAGGCTCAGATTTCTTTACAGTGATGATGGGAAGCAAGGGTCACCATCTCTACAACACAAATAGCCTTTTTTTTTTACCATCCAAAACCACCATTGAACCCATCCATGTAATGTAATCTGTAATGTAACTATCATAAAACAACCTCTCAGGCATCATAACCGCTTCTCCTAATTACTTGAAGTGAGGGAACGAACTTGTAGTAGCTTCTTGCTCACTGAAAACTCTTCAGCCGTCTGGTTCCCATCACTGCCATTGTGAGGCATTTTACACCAAACCCACTCTGAATGACTCCGTTCGCATTTAAAACCCAAAAGTTTTATCAGTCTGCATCGTTACTGGAAGACGAGGGCCAAAAACTGCCTTAGTACCAGTAGAACTTCCTCTCTCTTCCACTGTCCTTTAAACACCAACGTCGAGGGTGTTGATGGGTTTAATCCAGATTGGGTCACAGAGATACGAGTCTTATTCCAAGGTGCAATAACTGTGATTGAAACAGGTAGAATTTCTCATTACTGGATGAAACGCTAGAATAATCAGAATCACTTCAGCAGTAGCAGGTGTGGAAAGTTACAGATGGCCAAACATCAAAGCTCACGTGGTCTGTAAACTGGTTACTTCATACACGACTAGCAGCGGAAATGAATTCACCTTTACATTTCAACACCGATCCGGAGCACTTAAGGCGACAGCTCAGTCCACAGTTTCCCCCTCAACTCAAATCCAGTGAATCAGCCGAGATCAAATCAACAAAACGAGCGAAACAAGGACACAAATCAAGCTACAATATTAGCATTTTTAACTATGCTATTGCACTTCGTCCATATTCATAAATAGCAGTGTGTCGTACAGTGTCGAAACCAACATAGGTCTATTTGAGATGCGGTTTGAGGCAGGTATGACTCAGGCATGCAGTTAGCACAATGCTAAGCTTTTAGCAACATTAGTCTGTGCAAAACTAAAGCATTAGCCAAACTTCAGACACCAAACATGTCTTGGCTGATGGGCTGCACTGGAGTTGAGGGAGGAAAGCTTGATCAGTTCTATGTTTCGCTCAACTATCGCTTTAAGGCAGCAGTTCCCGATCCCGCACGTGAAGACTCCATGCTCTAATGCAGCGGACTGAATGAACTCGCCAGCTGATGATGAAGCCCTTCATGAGTTCGATTCTAGCAGGAAAGCACAGAATAAGCCAAGCAGGCCACGCCAGGTGCAGCACACTCACCGACAGGCCTCACACTGAATCTTCAAATTCTATTAACCAAGTGAGCTACTGGTAAATTTCACAGTGAATTTTTAGCTTAACCACTCTGACCTTCTGTGAGAGCTCGGAGCCTTTTATCTTCACAGGACAGAAAAATAAAAGTCCCTTCGCGGCAGTAATAGCTGTACACACTGCAGAAAGATAAACACATAGAAATGAATGCATAGCAAAGCGTTCAGACAGACAACCTCAGTAACACGTTAACGAGTATAAAAAGTATTCAATTCAACAAAATAAGTATTTTCTTACATGTATAACGTATGCAAATGTGTACACATATGACTGATAACAGTTTCAGTATGTGCATAAAACCACTTTTACAGTAACTCATTTAATTATTTTCCTTTCTTTATAGCTCTGAGTACTATCTTAAAAGGCTTACAAAGCTAGTCTTGTCATTTCCTTCGACGCACACCAAATGAACAGAAAAACGATAAGGCAGGGGTCACGCTCAGCTTAGACAGGGTCCTGGATCAAGTTTCAGCTGCACTGAACCTAACGACCTAGCAGCCGCAGGTAACTCCTTGTATGATAATCTGTTAATCCAGATTCGGATACTCAGGCTGTTATTACTTCTCTATTACATAAAAGTGTTGATGACATTGTGACAAGCTTGACGCCAAAGTGGGGTCCACTTCTGCCCGAAAGCTGCCCTTAACTGGTCCGAAACTGAGCTTTAAATGGACCAATGGCTGTTTATAACCCGATACCCAGAATGTAATGGGGAATTTCTGCATAATTCAATAATTAAGGTGTAAACAAAGTCATTCAGAGTCATAACATACGCGGTAGAGAACCAGTGATAACACTTCACATTAGTGTGTTAGTTAACATATAGAAATTCATTAACAATAATTAACTAACGTTAAGTAAACGTGTAACAGCTGTTACATGCTTACTTAACATGTAAACGTGTAGTTGTTATGTTTAATCAACATTAGTTAAGCACTGTAACCATCGTTAATGTGTTACTTCGGGTTCAGTGTTACCACAACATCTTCAAATATAGGCCTTTTATTTATTACTCAAAATGACCAGTGAACCTACACGTCCTCATGTGTAACGATGATGATGGTGGTAAAACTGATAAATCTGTGGACAACCAAGCTTTCTTTGGGGACAATTTGTCTGCATGTGCCTTTCCACCATGAATGTACTGGGGAGGCATTGTATTCCAAAACCTTAATGCAAAACTACAGTCATAATACAGTGTCTCTGGGATCCAGCAGTGTATTCATAACCACTTTCTGTGAGGGAGCCCTTTAGAGGTGGACGTCTGGTTCCATTCACCACCACAGTGGACAATTCTGAAACAGGAACTTTCTCTACAACACAGCATTTCACACCAAACCCACTCCGAATGACTTCGTTAACATCTTAACAATATAATGATGCAGAAATGAGAAAATAAGTCATGCTGGAATTCCCCCGTACCCGGCCTTAAAGCAGGTTAAGCGAATGGGTCACAAGTCGGCATGGTGGTGAACCCCGGTCAACAGACAAAAGAAATCCAGGGTAGGATTGATAAAGCAAGGAATCCTGCTTGTGTGACAGACCCCCAGGATCTACTGCTACCAGTCGATCCATGAAGCACCCAATGAATAACAGCTTGACTTCACTCACTTCCACATAATGATAATACTAAAACCGACACTGTACTGTGTGATTGTGCTGTCTGGAATCATCTCCAAGTTTGAAGAGAACAGACTCTGACCTACACAAGAAAAAAGAAAAAAAAAAAAAGGTAAAAACTGAGAACCAACATAATTCACATAGAATATAAACATAACACCGCAAGTGATAAAGGTTGGAGTCCGTAAAGACGTTCACTCGTGTGTTCTAGTGTGCTCAGATTCCAACAGTCCAATCCTTAGCTTTGTTCACCCACTGTCGTATGTGTCGGCCGTGTGCTTCTAGACAGTAGGAAACCCATTTTAAACCAAGTACTAAGAACAGGATCCCTGTAAAGGTTCAGCCTGGAGCAGGTCCCCATTCACGGCCCTCAGAATTCATGGAATGAAAGTTCTATTCTTTGAGTACTGAACTCTAACTCCCCCTCAGAAACCGAGATTAGAACTCAACGAGAGTGAAAGTCTAGAGCGTTCTAGCCCTCAGCAGAACTGGTATTACTGGTCTGTTGCTTGCGAGAGGCCGAATTTCACATACACAATCTCTGAGGCAAGACTGTGTGCATGGCGGCGTTAGTGTCTTAGAAGAACGATTACTGCCTGTCAAGCCCACGCTGGCACTAGTGTTCATGTCAACCGGTAACCATAACGGTAATCTGTACAGGATACTGCCCTCAAAGACAGCGGTCCCCAACCCTGGTCCTGCAGTAGCTCTATCCTGCATACTTTGATGTTCTGTTCTAACGCACTTGATTCAACCAAGCCCGAGCTGAGCTGATGTGCAGGTGTGTTAGGGCAGTAACAACTAAAATGTGGAGATGTGAGGAGCCCTAGTTAACAGAGCATTTCACGTAACACTGAGCAGCTGGTGATCTGCTACCCCAAAGAGTTCAGCGATGGTACAACCAAGCTACATCATGTCACGTCTTTTGCTCCGTTCTTGTGTTCGAAGCTGGGGTTTCAAAATGCACGTTCTCTGTGTCATCACAACCTGAACCTCAACTTTACAATGACTCTCGCCTCTCTTGCGCATGCATACAGTTATGCCTTAAGATTGGGTACAACTGAGGCAGCGTCTAAATTAACAGCTGAGAACAGACGCCCAAAACTTGTTAATGGCATCCAGGAAAGAGAGACAGAAGTTTATTTTTTGACTGTGTGAACTGCATGAACCAAGGCTCAATAAAAAAAAAGATTTTAATTACAACATATGAAGGAGCTTATGAAGTTGCGTGCAATTAGTTTTTAACCGGGCTGTCAGTTTACATAAACCAGGGGTCACCAGTCTTGTCCACAATGGGCCGGTGTGACTACAGGTCATCATTCTAAGCAAGCAGAAGCAGACCCGATTCCAAACTGCATGGACTTGGGAAACAAGATCTCGGAAATATGTATGTTTGATCTCCACAGATTCAGGAAGTCTAGAAAAACATAGCAACATAGGAATAGTGGTGGTAGCAGCACACTAGTCAGCTGATGTTGGCGATATTAGTACTAACTATAATTTCAGGATGGATTTAGCCTCTCAAAACCGTGACCTTCATGGTTGACTGAAAGCAAATTTCATTTAGAAGTAGAGAAGTGGTTCTTTATTACTATGTGATGTTGATTTAATGTAATACGCTGAGCTCGGAATTCAAGATCATCCAGACTTTCCAAGCAGGAATTTCTAGCTGAGGTTGGGAAATTCTTGGTTACAGCTGTCGGCTGAACACCTCGTCAGTCTTCAACTAAGTGATTGGTTGTACGAGTTGTGCTTCTGCTTGACTGGAATGAAAACCAACAGCCACATCGGGGGGAGATTGGTGACCCCTGATATAATCCCAGATTTCAATACTTTGAATCCGGTTGAAGCGATTGGTTCAAATATTAGGGATGAGCGTAACTTCCTAGCTGTGATATTCAGACGCTGCTATGGACCTTCATTATCTACATGTTAAGATTAGAGCTGGAACTATAATCTCTGGGGTGGTAGATCACTAGGATTCGGCCCAAGGAACTGGTTAGAAACATCTCTTTGTGAGAGTGTACTACAGGACCAGTGTTCCAGAAGATTGTCAGCTGGCATCCTTTAGCCACCCTCCCGCAGACGGAGAATGACTTGCACCTGTTCCTCAGGCATAAAATATGAGTTCAGGTATCTGCCCCCCCTGCACACCAGTCCCATTGGTGCTGTCCGAGGAACACTGGAACTGGAAGGTGACCTTTCCACACTGTACTTCTGTCATTCCTTCCTGGCCAAAGTAGCTCAGCTCATTCCCGTCCAGCACCACGCTGGCTGTGTAGAACGTGTCTGGCTCTACCTGCACAGGGTACTCAAAGAACACAGGGAACGTACTGCTAGATCCATCGGAGAAGTACTTGATGACGGCAAGCCCTAGAGTAACTCCCTGCCTCTTGAGCTCAATCTTGGCCTGGTACTCGGCTGAGCCACAGCTGGAGCCATACAGGCCGAAGCCAGCGATGAAAACCCGTTTATCCACGGCGAACTGGATGCTGTCGCAGCGTCCGCGGTACCGCCACTGGTTGCTGCGATAGGCGCACGACTGAAAGCGGTGGCACTTCTGTGGTGTCAGGCCTTTCCGGGGATTGCAGACGAACGGAAGCTCAGGCTTTCTTGCCGCTGTGAACCACAGGAAGACGTCATTGGTCTCATTGAGCGTCAGCACACCAGACTGAGCCACGCCATTAGCAAAGTCATCCAGAGACATGGCTGGTATCCTGATCAGGTAGATGGCCTTGCCCAGGACCAGCCTCTTGTTCTCCATGGTGGGCTGCAGCTCCTGCCAATAAGGGGAGGCAATAAGGTAAAAAGGAAATCTAGCATCATGATACATGACATCACAATTTAGTTCTTCTCAAGTTAGAACATCCTGCCTTCTAGCCTAAGAGCGCTGTGACAGGCTCCTGCAACTCCTGACGATCCAGAAGGATAAGCGGCTTGAATGAATGAATGAAGCTCAGAACAGACAAAATACACCAAAACAATAAACATTTTGAAAACATTTCATAAAAATAAATTCATACTGTGACATCCAGTCAGCTAACTGTTACTATCCAGATTATGTGGTCACTGTCCACTGGTTGTTATAATGTCTTATGATGACAAATTAAATTTTATTACAGTGTTAATTAAAATATTAAAGGTCTTTACACACTGAGCAAAACTCATTCATGTGGTTCATTTGAAAACATATTTCAAGCATGTGTGACGATGATCTCAAGCTTGATATTGACAGAGCTGAAAATGTCAGTTATGCCCACCAAGTCCATTTTTTCCTAAAAAGTCCTGTGACCTTGTTTTTCACTGGCCTCCGTTCGACTTTAGCAGACAACGTGAGCTCACCTCACCAGGATGTAACTGCTGCACCGTTTAAACTGGCAAAGTGTCGCTATCAGAAAACGTTAGAGAGCCAATAATGGCTAAGTCCAAGTTCATCAATACTCTCTATTCATATAACCTGAATCAGTCATCACGCTTGGCACGAGTTTACTACCTCTTCACAAACTGACGGAGCTGAAAGATACGAGCTGAAAAAGGCTCGGCTAGCATTGCTAGCTGAAGTCATCTACCATTAGCATTTGTCTGTTTAGCTTCCTTTCTCTGTGTAAATTTCAAGCCACATGTGATCTACACTCACTTGAGCGAACTTTTAGCAGTTTAAGCAGTCTTTTTTCCCCCCATCTATTCCCATGATTAACAATTCATCCTCTCGGTTGCTTAATTCATTTTAATCACGTATGCTTTCGTTTGTGAGTATATATATTTTTTAATTTGTTCCCACAATTAACACTTCGTTTTCCTGTTTTCCTTTAATTGTGCTCATGTTTTCTTTTTAAATGTACTCACATCGTGTACAAGCAGGCCAACAGGTCCCCGAGACCGTCTGATGGGTTTTACTGTGTTCAGATGTACGTGATAATGTAGAGACGCTCAGTAAGGTTTATTTAGATTTGGGTTTTTATGAGTGTTATTAGGATACTGTAGCTTCTCTGGCACATCGAAGCTTTACCGTCAGCAAACAGCACATAGCTGCAGCTTCCACAAACTACGACCGAATGAAATACAACAGGGATGAAGCCACAGCGCAGCCACTTATAGCTGTTTCTGCCCCGCACACAGCTGAACCTGACCCTAACCCCAACCCAGCTGCAATGTTAAAAGACCATCACAGTTACCTGGAGAAATGTTCAGTGTTCCAACACGCTCAGATTAGACACACACAGAAGCACTCATGTGGCTATCATCATTCATTTTCACCATTTTTTAAGATTTAATTTCCATAACATTCATTATATTGTTACATATTACTGTTCCTTATTCTTCTCCTATTCAAATACAGTTAAATAAGCATAATATAGCTCGCTTAAACATCTATATAATTTTTGTATAAAGTAAATGTTTAAAAAAAGACAAAAAGGAAAAGATAATATTTAAATCTGCATTTCAAATGTGATTTTAACACCAGGAAGTCTTTATTATGGTCCTTACGACGTGTTAAGTAATTTATTTTGACTGTTATTATGTAACAATAACTCGGTCCTACCTGCCGATGGCACTCAGCCTCGGCCCAGTTCAGTGCTGCCTCCAGCACCACCGTCTCCTTGGCGTTGAGGGTCTCTCTGCGCAGGATGCTCTCCAGAGTCTGAGCATCAATGTCACAGAAACCCTCGGAGCGCAGCGCCAGCTCGGCCTGGGCGTCGATCACCTCCCAGCAGCGCTGGGTCAGGTCCGGCTCCTCAAACAGGCAGCTCTGAGACAGCAGCACGCAGGCGTTACGCGCACTCAGACTCGTCTCCAAAAACGTCACACAGGCCCGAGACAAATGAGGAACGATGTACTTCTTAGCAGCGTAGAGAGTGGCGAGAACCGTGTCAGCACACAGATCGATCTCATCACAGTAAATATACCTACAGGACAGAGGAAGCAAGAGTACACATACACGCACACACACACACACACGCACACACAGTAATTTTATAGCAATTAAAGCCATCAAAATAATCTACTATATCGTCAGACGATCGCCAAGTTTGAATGCGAACATAACCAATGAGCACACTACTGATATTTTCACCTATATTGATTAAATAAAACTGGGTCAGACTCCACAGTCCACAGCTTACTGATTATCTTATAATCAATCCCCTTATAGCAATGGGCTAC